>VXBX01006119.1:574266-683329 GCA_013400415.1 Scytalopus superciliaris | reverse complement strand
AAGGCATTTAGAAAACCAGAATATTTTCGCTAATTTTAATTACCCGGCTTACTCGCTTTAGCCATTAGAGGAGCGAAAAACCCGGCTGCTCTTAGTTTAGAAAGCGGGAGGGGGAACGGGGCGACACCCAGCAGAGATTCCCGCACCTCACCTACGAGAGCGGCCGGCGAGCTGCTTTCTCCTCCGGTTCCTTCCTCGGGGCAGCGGGACCGGCCGGGCCGCCGCGCTCCCCGGCAGCATCTGGGCTGCCGCGGGCCGGAGGAGCGGCTCCGCCCCCTCCCGCGCCCGGCCCGCGCTCCCTCCGCGCATCGGGTCGCCCACTGTTTGTAAACACCCCGCCCGCCCCTGCCACCGGCAGCCCTGGGCATCACCCCTGCTCCCGAGGAGGTGCGGAGGGTGAGAGCGCTGCGCGAAACGTGGGGGAACTGTGTCTTCCGACGGCACTCGAGTGCTAAAAGTAATGTTGCTTAGAAGTTCGAAAGTGCTTACATCTTAAAAGTTTCTCCCGGGACACCATAGAAGTTTAGCTAATTGCTGCTCTAAGTCGCTAAATAATATCTGACTGCTGGGTTAGTTAGTTTCCGGGTCACAATGAAACTTGTTTATCTCACTTTCTTGTTGGAAACCTTCAGGGGAGTAAAAAAGAGAGTGATTTAGGGTTTCTTCTTCTCTTCTATCTTCCCCACAAACCTTGGTGACTTCTTACACCACCTTGAGGGGAATGCCTGGTTCACTGAAGAACATCAGTAATAAGCCAGTCTCCATGGATGGTGGACTGAGACAGAAGTATTTAAAAAACGAGCCCAAGTGCTATGACTGTGCCTTCTTTAAATACACTTTTGCCAAACTTTTGTAAAGAGTTTAAAAAAAACACTCATTCAAATTCAGTTGAAAAGCCACTATAATGCTGCATCTTGTATGGGTTCATAAAATCACAGAAGCAGAGAGATTTCTTACTCAACAAAATATCAAACACAAACCCACAGTGTATCTCCTGTTCTTTCACATGACTGTGATTGATCTGAATCATTCCTGACCTCATCATTGGCTTCACAGACATTTCACTATTGCATATCATGACAATTAGGGTCTGTTTGTCACTTTACAACCATAAATCTGACAACATCTTTGTGAAGTGAGGAATTGTTTTCTTTTCACGCACAAAAGAGAAAATCAGAGGTAGGAATACTGTTGGTCAAGGTCACCCAGCAAAAGTAGAGCAAGGGTAAAATCTGAGCAGCTACTGATCCCACAGAAGGAGATGTTGCCTTGCAGTACAGGTTTTGTTTGGGGAAACTTCAAGGCCTAAGGAGTTTTTCGCTTATCTCTCCTTTCTCTAGTTGCATGTCTTAGTATGACTAAATACTTTATAGCAGCCTTCCCAGATTTCTTTTCATCTGTTTGATTCTGCAGTAAGACAAAATATAATTCTTTACAATTGGCAGTTCACCTTAGAAGGAAAAGTTTGTAGATCATTGTGGAAATCTGACATGTTATCTAATCAGTGTTTAAATAATAATAGAAATAACCTTATAAACCCAGCATCATTCATTTTTCTTACCAAAATGATAATTACTGATTCTTTCCTTAGTTCACAAATGTGTGGGTTTTTTCCGTAAGTGATTCTTCTTTCTTACTTTTAGGTATCGTTTCCGCCTTATCTCTGTTTTGATAATGCAGCTCTCAGAAAATACAGCTTCAATGAGTCACGTTTTTAAAATCAGGAGATATGTTTAACATTTAAGGTGTGTGTATGTGGAAACATGATTCAGACATTATTACAAGTTTTGAAGAACTGGGTACATGGAAAGCAAAGTCAGAGGTATTTCAATTATTGAACAGAAGTGACTGCTTCTAATCAGCACTGCAAATAGACTTAGTTTGGTGTGACTGAGTTTGTCTTAGAGTTGTGTCCACTTTTCTCCTGAAAAGTGACATCTGCTCAAAGGATCAACAACTTTTCCTTTGTGCTTACTTATGTCCCATCTGGACTGATCTGAATTTTCTCCAATTTAAACACAGCATCTCTGTCTGTGAAGACTTCCTCTCTGTTCCCTCCCTCTTTCCCTTTTCCCCTTTCCTCCCTCCCCATTCCTCTTTCCCCTTTCCCCCTTCCCATTGCCCTTTCGCCTTTCCTTTCTCTTTGTTTTAGAAGAAAATTCTGTTAGGGTCATGTCCTCGAGATAAAACTTACTTAGAAATAAAGCTCTATCTCTTCTTTTTTCTCCAGTGATGTTGGAAGGCAGGGTTTTTCACCTTTATTTGTTTATATATTAAATATATATTAAACATCCCATCTCAGCCATATCCTTCCCACTCATCCCTGACAGCTGCAGAGTAAGTTGCATCTCTAAAACAACAAAAAGAGGAACCAGCACCATCAAGCCTGCAGTTCAGAAAAGCCACTCACATGTGGTTTTCCACAGGAAACACCTACCCTGGGTATAATTGGGCTATCATGCAGTGCTACAGCACACACAGGCTCAGGTCACAGAGGTGCTTAGAGAGCAAAGTCCTTTGTTGGTGTAAGGACTGATACCCAAGAATGGATGGAGGGAAGTGCAGTCACACACTTGCAGGGATGTGGATTTAGGCAGGCAGGTTCCTTGTACCCATACAGCCATCCATCTCAGTTGGCCTCATGTCTGGCCAGAGACTTCAGGCCCAATTTTAGTATAAATAATGAGCTGATATGATTCAACAGAACAGGGAGAACTACTTAGATGTTACAGTTTTGTAGTGTGATTTATAATTCCTTCAGATTTGTGTTAAGCTGCTCTGCTCTTACTGTTTCATGCTCTCAGGATGAGCAATATGCTTTCAGCTATTCTTGCCCGGTGGAAGAAGTGACTGGGAACAGGCAAAGGTGCTTCCTTCATAGCTATGAAGTGGATAAACCAATCAAGAAACTCTACCCAAACAGTTGATATTGATGATCCCTGTCAGATAAGAAAAAGAATGAATTTCCTGTATATTTGGGATATTTCTGTGGTTGATTGGCCCTGGATCTGATTTACCCATCATTTTTCTAGTCCACCTTGCAACAAAGGCTGTTAGACTTTGTTAGGACAGTTTCACTCTGTTCATGAGATGACCCCTCAGATCTTGCATGTGATGTGGATGTTCTCAGTGAGCTGTCAGTGTGTTCTTTTCAGTGATCCCTTATAAACACAGTGACATGTATATCGAAGTGACCGGTGTGCAGTGGCAGGAGTGACAGTATTGTTTTTTCTATTTCATTCATGTCTATTACTACCGAATAAGCTGGAAAATTGCATGTGGGTTTGTACTCAGATGTGGCATGTCACATAAGCAGCATAATCCCTGCTCTCTGAATTAAATCCTCATGGGACTGTAAGCTCTCCTAGAGATTATATTCAGATATAATTAACTTTATGAATGACCAGCTCCAGGGTTTGGAGTTTGAGGTATTGCTTATGGGACTTTAATGAAAGAGAGTCAAGTTTAAGAATAAGAGGTGGCCTCAGCTATCAGATATGCATGGACCACTACTGTACACATGCAAAGTAGTTTCCAATTATGTACACAGTCCAAATTCACTGCTTGTCCTCTGAATATGCACTTAAAGTTTGCTTTATGTGCTGAGGAAACCTGTGGAGCATCTGGGATCACTTCTGCACACCAGCAGCAGCCAGCTGTCACTTTGCAAATTCACATCCTGGAGTGAGCAACCTATGGGTCTATGCCTGAAGGTGTTTGTACCCTTAAATGACAGGTTCTAACTACAGATTTGGATATGATTTAAATTTCAGAGTCCTTTAAATTCAGAGTATCTTGATATCTGGGTCAGGCCTACCTCAGTGTTATTGCTCTAACAAGGACCAGGGAGCTTCATAAATCAGTCTGTGCATCACTCTGAACATGAGAATAAGTATCTCACTGAATCATCAGGTTGTGTGGGTAGAGCAGGACAGCCCTTCTGCCCTGGGTAAAGAATTAGAAGCTATTTTCAGAATGAGAATATTGTGCCAGAGCCCTATTCTAAATCAGCAATAGCAAAGTTGCACTGACATTAGGTCTGGGAATTGCTAAATTTAGGTGTGGACTGGTGTCAAAAATAATAGTAGCTCAGGGAGTCCTGCTAAAAGCTTTGGTGTCCAAGTGCTTGTTGTAATGATCAGAGCTGCATATGGCAGCAGAGAACTGAGGCTCCTGATTTTATTAACTGCTGGCCAAATGTGGAGAACTTCTACAGTAGGCAGAGATAAATATTAGAATCACAGAGTAGTGTTCGTTGGAACAGACCCAAAAATCATTTAGTCCAACTCCCCCTGCCATGGGCAGAGAACATTCCACTAGACCAGGTTGCTTAGAGCCTCACCCAGCCTGGCCACGAACACTTCCAGGGATGGGGCATCCCCAGCTTCCCTGGGCAGTCTGTGCCAGGGCCTCACCACACTCACACAGTAAAGAATGTCTTCATCATATCGAATCTAAATCTGCCCTCCATCAGTTTAAAAACATTGCCCCTTGTGCTGTCACTACAAGTCTTAGTAAATGTCTCTCTCTTGTAGGTCTCCTTTATATTTTGAAAGTCCATAAAATGGTCTTCCTGGAGCATTCTCTTTTCCAGACTGGACAACCCCAAAAGGGGGAAGGATTTTCCTCTTTTATGTGGCATGAGTAAGATCCATTGCAAAGCTTTCTATACAGTATATAAGTGGAAGATATAACAAATTTCATAATATAATGAAATGTAATGTAAGACTTCTGTTACAATTGAAAGAAGGTGATTTTGGTGAGTGGTTGAGACATAAGTGTTACAGTAGAATCCCAACAGCATATCTTTCCAGTCTATTTTCCAGGTGTATGAAAACTTTGACCTGGTAGAGGGGAAGAACTTGAAACCCACACTTTAAAAGAGAAACTGTGTTCTTGACTTTATTGCTAGTCACAGAGAGCTGGTTTGTTTTCTTTTTTTTTTTTTTTTCCCACCAGTCTTAATGAAAGTGCAGTCAGCAGGAGAGATTTCAAGAAGCCACAAGCCATTTCTTGTTTGCCATCGTCTCTTTCAACTTTTACAAAATCTTTGTTTTCAGAGAAGTTTCCCTGTTGGGCAGATTGGCTCCAGCACTTACAAGTCTAATTACAGCCTAAAGGGTTGGGAAGATCTTTGAAGTGAAGTGTAAGCTGCCATGTAGGGAGATCTTGCTGCTGATAGAAATCTGTGTAGAATAGCAAGAGGAGATGTATTCCTACTATAGTTCCAGATAGTTCTGGGAACTGTGACAATGATTATGAACAGGAGAAAATAAAATTCTTGGTACTACAACGCTATAGTTTACTGAGTGTTCTGGAGGCTTCCTATAGTCCTTGTGTCCTTGCCCCTAAAGAATCTAAGAAGCAGAGAAAAGTTGAAACAAACACTTTCAATATTCAGGTTTTCTTACAAAATTTGCACTTTAATCAAATATCAAGGAGGGTTAAGCAGTCATTTCTATTATCTCTCATACCTATTTGCTATTGGATACTAAGGTTATTTTAATACTCTTCAGAAATTCCAGGAATTCCTCAGCTTATTTTCTGTGCAGTTGTTCTGCTGCCTGTTGGCTCTGGGCAGGCTCCTGGAATGCAGCTGGCCATATGCACATGCTGGATGGTTGGTCTGATTTAGGCAGATGGGGTGATTAGAATCAGAGGTATCATCTGTCTTGCCCTGTGTCACAGGAATGTGTGTGCTCCACTTGAAAAGTATTGGAAACTTCTGCAAACACGTAGTCAATGGAGGGCAACCTGCACCCTCTTCCTACTTCTTTTGCCTCTGCAGGACATGACTAAAAGTCTGCTCTCTTCCACTCCCTGAGCCAGCTCGGGGTTTACAGAGCACATGCAAATAAAGGCAGCTTTGTCTTGGCCTAGGACTGGATGCATCTTGTCTGAAGAAGCACACCTGGGCCCAAAGACTTCTATGTCTGTTTCTCCCCTAACTATAGCTCCGTCACATCTCCATGAAAACCTGACTTTGCTCTGACATGGCAAGTCCTTGGCTTTTCTGTATTTGTGTGAAAGACACCTCGAAATTCCAAGCAATGTGGGCACAAGCCAAGGAGCAAAGGATGTTAGTCCTCTTGTCACTGCCAAGCTGATGGATGGGGAGAGAGAAGGTACTGGTGTGATTTTGTAGCACCTCAGTTCAGATGGTGCCGCTTTCTCTATGAAGGGCAGAACAGTGACAGTCTCCCAGCTAAGAAATCAATGAAATAACTAGGAGCAGTCACACCTCTCAGAGTGTAGAATTCTCCAGACAGCTGCCAAAGCCTTCCCCTTGCACATTCACACAAGTTCCAATGAAATGTGCTCTTAAACTGATCTGTAGTTCAAAACACGCAGCTTCTGTGTGTCAGTTAGCTCATGAAGGAGTGCTGAGCACTTTGCATTGTTATTTACAGCAGCACAAAGAGCACGTCATGTTGCCTAATCAGATGTCAGTGACTTGCACCCACACTGGGCTGATCTAAATAATTGCATGGTTTTCAGGACAGCAGCAAACAGGAGAGAGCAGATCACTCAGTCCCATGGAGCAAGTGATGGAGCAGTGATTTACTGCACAGTGCAGTTGTAAATCACTGCTGACTTTACTTCCTGCATTTAACAAGTTGCTCATTACTTGGGAATATAATAACTAGGTTTGGAAGATTTGTGACGTAATCATGTTTAGAATTCTGTATTTACCTCTGAAAATTCATGTAGTTTTTTTCATCCAGCAGGAACATAATTTCCTCATATGGGTCTGAGCAGGAATTCTATTTTATATAGTGTCACTTGTCTGCCAAGCAAATTGTCTGCAGACTCCCTCTGCATATTCAAATTATTCAATGCACTGTTGCTGATCTTTCTTTGTAGCCTCTAGTTGGAAGGCACTGATACTTTATTTGCATTTCTAGTTATTACAGACCTGTCTTTAAATGCTGTTCCCTGGTTAGTAGCCATGTTGGACAAACCAGCATGGACAGTCTTGCCTTTATATCACCTGACTTGAACTGGAGCTAAATAATGTGGCCCTGAGCATGCTCTTCTTTGTGAAAGTGCCTAAGTTCTATTTGTCTGTGCTGGGTCCCCCACTAGGACTGTCAGGCCAGACTTACTGCATCTGCAGGGGACACCAAGAGCTCCCACCTCTGTAACAGCTGGGCCTGGTGTGTGTTTACCTCTTCCAGTCGGCTCTGCAACTGCCCAGCCCCAATTCCAACTACAAACACTGCAATGTCAAACTAGGCATTTCTCACGTAGGCAAGTCTTCTGTAAGACCTGTAATAGCCACAGAGGCTGATAAACCAAGCTCCCTATTCTTTTGAGGAAAATGGCAGTCCTGGGTGAGCCTAAAAATCTGTCTGTCCCACTGTATTATCTTGGGCATTGACCATTAGCAGCTGCTTAGAGAAAAAAGGAAGAAATCCAAATGCTGGGTATTATCCTCCCAATTTCTTTCAACTGCAATTGTGACAGTTTCCTGTAGAGTGGCCCTCTGAACACATTCTCCAGCTGTAATCTACAGTTCTCTAAAGCTGCTTTCTAATTTTGGAATATCTTCCAACAAACAGCGTCTCTCTCTCTTTCTCTAAGTTTATCATTACATTCTGCAAGCAGTAGTTCAGAGCTGTGGCAGACAGGGTTGCCCAAAGTATAGTGTAGTAAATGGATGTGGGTGTTGCAAAGAGCTGTGATTCCCAGTCACTGCTGGGTGGGGTGTGGTAGCTGAAGATGGCAGGATCCTTGCCTGCCCCTCTGCCCCAGTTACCGCTGCAGAGCAAGGGTGGCACACAAAAAAGGGGTGTTTGCCCCTCAGCCACGGCAGTTCACAACTTACTGACTGATGTAAATGTGCCAATAAGAGATTAACTGAAGCAGAATATGTGTTCCAATTGTTCCCATATGCTCCATTTTAGCTTGTCGTAATTCTCTCTCCCTGTTCCATTCCCATTGTCACATAAATAACACCTTGGTTTATTTCCCCTGAGCCCCACAGAATACTGATTCTTGAGGACATTTAAAAGCAGGACATATCCAAGAGATCTACTAGAGCTTGGGCTGAAGGACCGTAGATTATAAGTCTGGCATAATGCTGTGTCCTATTATAGGGAAAAGCAGATTTTGGAGGATGGAGTTTCCTTAGGGTCATATATCAGGCTGAAATCATAGAACCACAGAGTCATTTCTGCTGGAAAGGACCTATAAGATCATTGAATTCAACTGTTGACCCAGCATTGCCAAGTCCACCACTAAACCATATCCCCAAGTGCCACACCTACACATCTTTTAAATACCTCCAGGAATAGTGACTCCACCACTTCCCATGGTATCCTATTCTGGTGCTTGAAATATAGACCCTCAAAGGATGGGACGTCTTCGCCAAATCCATCCCCTCCATTCCAAGGGCAACATGAACTTCTCTGGTCTGCCCTTTCCAACACAAACTCATTAATTTTAATAATAAAACTAATTCCTCCTTCTACCCAAACTGCCTTCCAAAGTCTTGCAGAACAAAGCTATCAAAGGCAGATGTGCTATGAGAATCAAAACCACTGAAGCTATTCTGATCCTCCAGCAGTGGGCCCTTCAGGATAGTTTGTATTGCCATTTGCATGAAATGAACAGTTTTGTATTCAGCTCCTCTATCCCAATCCAAAATGACTCTGTGTGGCACAAAATGTCCTTGCAGGAAGGAAAGGAGTGAGTACCACAGGCATGAGAGATGTTAGTCACAACAGCTAATGGAGGTGCTGTGGAGTAAGACAGGGTGGTGTAGGATTCTGTATGGACCTGAGTCACATGTGCCTAAACCCTTCTCTGTCCCACCAAGATGCCCACCAGCAAGGACACCCACCTGACATTACATAGAATTTTGGAGACTATGGGCATGGTTCAGGTTTACTTAGAGCCTGAGCTCTAGTCAACATAAATTCTCAGTATAAATATTTTCTGTTGCTTCGTTTAACCTACTTTCAAGTTTTATTTTGTTGGTCTTGTCTGTTTGATAGTTTCAGAGTAACTTTTGCTGTTACTAAAAAAGTCCTTTTTCAAGTATCGTGCTTTACCACTCTGCATGGGAAAATCCATAGGACTGTCAACTCCTCATCATATTTCTTGCTCAGTGAGGTCAGCTGGTGTTTGGATATTACTATATTGTGTCTACAAAGGAATGGAAAAAGTACTCCACATGTAATCTGAAAGTATTTGCAGTCTTAAAAGTCAGGTTGAGCATAGAAAAAAGGCGTTAAATATTTTTTGCACAAGTCAGAAACTGTTACATATCTAGAGAACTTTTACCTGCTCTATTTTCAACTTTTAAGAAAAAAGAAGACAGGAAAGAAATTACTTCCAGGACACAGAAATCTTGTGAATTTCCCAAACTGGTAGGACATACAAAATGCAGAGTGCTTAATTTCAGGGGTCTTATCTTTTAAATATCAGCTGTGACTGTATGTTCTAGTTCTTACTAGCTAGAAACAAGAAGGAGGGTAAATCTAAATGCAAGTATATTTATAACCTTTATTTAGTTTTTAGACATTATATATATACCCATATTTTTACATTCTAAAAAGCAATGAGCTTCTTTCATTGGCTGGTAAACTTGAGTGCTCAGACTGGCTCCAGTTCAGCAGATCAAATCCATTCTTAAGCAAGTGTAGTGAAGAATTATTTCTTTCTCCCTTGTCCTCGCTTTAAACCCTTTATGCAACATACTTTGCTGCTGTGCTGATCTCCCTGGGCCTAAGAAATCATCAGGTCTACTTTTGATTGCATTGTGTTTCTAAGGAAGAGTATTGAAACTTGAGTAATTAAGTTAATTCTGTGGCCTGTATGTAAATACTCATAATCTAATACAAACAAATAATGCGAAGAAATTACAGGGAAGTGTGCACGGTGTGGGAGCAGCCAGTCAGCCTGCAGTGTCTCGGTTACATCAGATATTTTACAAGTGTGTGTCTAGTAGCCCGTATGGATATCGATCTACTGACATCCTACTACAATCTGTTAAAATATGGCCTAATATTAATACCAGTTGGCACCCATAGTTAGTAGCATCTATAAATTATTCCCCTGCTTTTAGTTAATTGATTACTCAATGCTGAGATAGCACAGAGCTAAAAAGATCTTTAATATTAAATAGAAATTGTGCAGCTGCAAGATTCAAAGACCAAAATCACAAGAGGGGGCTGATGGGTAGTTGACAAATATTTACACAGCTACATGGCCTATTATTTTGGCCACAGTAAGGACCAATCTGCAGCATCCACATTGTCTAAAGCTCAAATTTGGGTCCAGAGCTGCTTCATTCAGTGTAGATGCACAGCTGAGATGAGAGACAACTCCTGCATGACTTTTAGTCCTCTATTCATATTATTCCTTTTGGTAGGTGATTTAATTAATTTGTCTCTCCATTAACAACTATGCTCTGGTTCCTATAATGTAGGTCAACTAATTAAGATATATAAAAATATTCCCCCAAGGTCATTTGTTTTGGGAACAATGAATATGGGACAATTCCTTATATGTGAAGAGTTCAGATCATTTCAGAAGCAGCAAAATACTGGAAATTGTGACTTTGGTGGTGAAATACATTTCTAACAAAGATGCAATCCTTCTGCTCAGAACAACTTCCATAATAGCTGGAGCAAATCCATATGACATTGCAGCAGAACAGGATCACCTAGGCAGGCAATTATACCTTCTTCGTCAAGGGGCACTAGTTTTCAGATGAGGTGGAGCATACTACCTAAATCCCTGATGCTTCTCAGAGTTAGTTGGTAGGGAGTTGTTTGCAGCCATGAAATGTACTTGAAGAACAGTCATTGTTCTTCCAAAGCATTGCTCTCATTTGAAAAAAAAAAAAAAAAGAAGAGTATACATCAGAAAAATCAGAAATGTTTTCTGTATCAAGTAACAAATACAAAGTTCTGTTCTTACAAATGAATGTTCTTACGTCCAGAGTATTTTATTCCACTTTAGGAGGTGAAGTACAGCAACTGACTCATTACTCAAATTTCACTTGAGCTGTTGCACAACCTCACCTGAGAATACTTTTCAACTGGTAAAAGCACTTTTAGCACTGTGAGAAATGAAAAATAATTTCTCTTAAATGCAATTACGTGGGTGGAATGGGAGTTTCCTCTACACAGTAGCTGACATGCTGTCATTTCTTTTGATTCCATAGCACCAAGATAATTTTGAGATTTTAAGATTAGACCTTAGAATTTCTTGTAGTGATTTCTAATTCAAAACTGGATGTGCTGTTTATAGCTGATTCTATTTCTACTGGAAGCGCAAGATTTTCACCATTTGCTGCCTAAAAAAAAGATACCAATTTAAAAAATGTAATTTTGATATATTTTATTTACATTCAGAAATAGAAATTTCACAGCACTTAAAACTAGCCAGTGTTGGGGCAAGAAGGCCTTCACCACTGTGCTCATTTTTTACTCTCACTTCTCTTAAGTCCAGCTCTATCCAATATTGATATTTATTCTAAGGTTATGTGTCCATTGTACTGTACACAGCTCCATTCAGTCCTTTCTCTTGTGTTTGAATCCTCAGGTATTAAAAGAGCCGGTATTTTCAATTTCAGATGTTGAACATAGTAACCTTTCATCTTCTAAGCACCGTGCAATTTTGCAAGACAGAAATGGAGTACTCATGCACAAGGGCCACTTCTGCTGGCTTCACATCTGTCATGCAGACAAGTTTTCTGCCCCACAGTAATTTTGAAACACCAGTTATGATTTATAGTGGGCTTTCTTTTCAGAAAAGCTCACTGGTTTAATTCTACTTGATAGCTCCAATTCCTCTTCTGGGAAAAGACTCCGTATCAGGACAGGCACCTGTGATAGCAAATCCTGTCACAGAAACAGGATCTGTGAATGGAGGTGAGCCAATGAGTCTGTTAGAGAAGAAGCACAGCTGTGGAAACAAAAATCTGAATTAGTTTATGCTGCCATCTGAGCAGGATGCACAAATAGTAACTATGTGAGCACAAAGCAATTGAGATTTATTTGGAAGAGATATTAATAGGTTGTAGTAATCTCTAGATATTATTTCTGCTTAGCATTTCATTATATAGATAGGGTCTTTTAAGGGAGCATATATCACAGCCCTGAAACCATACAGACTGTGATACAGACCTGCAGAATGACCTGACACCTCTGGGGAGCCTGGCCACCCATTCAATTATGTTTCCTTTTTCTTCTGTTAGTAAAGAAGAAGGAAGGAGGAAAAGTTATGGGCATAAAATGGTCTGATATGTGTCTGCTTCATGGTCACTGCAGTGATGACCTTCCCAGCACTGTGCTCTCTGTTACCAGAGGAAGCCAGCTCAGGTAAATACCTGTTGACAGAGTTTTGTTGCAACAGGGTAATGCAGAGCAGGGTGAGTCTATACTTGGTTAACAACATTGCTAATTGCTATTTGCACAGTCCAAAGCAATATAAATAGCTAAGTTTGGTCTGAATGTCAGCACAGGCAGGGGCAGATAGACTAATGCACCACTACAAGTGTGGGGTGCTAATTAATACCAGAGTTTACCTAATTTTCAAGGCTTCACTTATGACCTTGGTTAAAAACAAGTCTCTTCCCAATGCTTTGATTTCCACTGAAGCTCCTACATTCTCATCCTTGTTGAAGAGAATCTTTTGTGCAATCATTTTTTTTCTTCACTCCAGCATGTCATTACTAACTTGCCAGATGTCAGAGAGAGAACTAGTGACAAAGTAGAAATAGTTTTCCTGTTATTTTCTCCTTTCTTTTAATCCTTATTGTGCTGGCAAAGCTAAGAGTGGTGGAAACTGGCTCACTGTGTGTGATCTTAGTAGTGCTGTAGGGCTGCGGCTGCTGAAGCAAGAATGACCTGCCCAAAGGAAACCCCATGTGAAATCCCACTTATGGGAAATGTGGCCCTAGCGTAGCCAAGATCATTATGTTTCATTAGAAACCCAGATCAATCATTCAAAGAAATGCAAGCTACTTCATGTGTTTAATTGTGTCCCATAATGACAAATTTCCTTTGCTGGAGGGACATCTGACGGTATCGTACCAAGGAGCCTGTGTGTGATCCCTTCACAGCCACATCCCAATTCCACCAAGTGGTGGTGGCAGCAGAGGCCCTGCCAGACAGAGTGCCTTACCTGGTCAGTGGTGGCTGAGCTCTGTCTCCCAGGACACACAGTAAACTCCATCCACAGAGGGAAAGCTGGCCTTGATCTTCTGAGCTGTGTTTCACTATTTCCACACCAGGAAAGCTAGTGAGTCAGGTATTATTGGGACCAGAATATTCCACTGTTGGCAAACTCTTCTGGTTTGGTGAGTTTCTTAGTTTCTTTAGGGAAAGAGCAAGTATATTCAAGTGGAATGAAGATTTACTGGCAACAAGAATACCTACAGATAGGACCTTAGGGATTTCTCAGATTCCATGGAAAACAAACTTTTGGGTCAGATGCCTAATCCTTTACCATCCCTGCTGAGATTGGCCTGTTTGCTTGAGAATGATCCTAGTGAGGAACTATCCTTGTGAGAGCTGCCCATAAACTTCAGTCAGCTCAGAGTTTTGTTGTCTTTGGACGGCTGCCATGCAAACCTCCTCTTCGTGTAAAATGTTTCTGAAATGAATGAACAATGGAGTGTGGAAGATCTCCCTGCTTCTTTACCTCACACATCCCAGTTACACTACAAATTACTTCTAACTCAGTCATGCATGTCAAAGGAGAAAAGGGAGTTGGAAGAACTGCCTGTGACAATAGTCCTGGCAATTGCTGCATCATATTTTCCTTAAACATGATCCTCGCAGCAGGTGCCTGCTGAGTTACCCTTGCTGCCCCACGACAGTCAGGGAGACCAGCAGCTCCAGTACTGGCATAATCAGCAGTGGAACAGCAACTGTAGAGTTTTTGAATATGTTTCTCTCACAGTGGAAAGTGGACAGGGGGTTTCTCACACTGGAGAAACCTCAGGGGGAGCAGAGACAGTCACCAAGAACCCACAGCTAGAGCAGGAGTGGCTGATGGGACCTGAGTACGGCCAGGGGCTGTGGTGGCCAAACCTCCCCAGCCTTTCTTTTATAAAAGAAATGTCTGGGGAACAGCAGAAACCAGGAGTGCCACAAACAGGACAGGTAAAGAGGGCCTGGCATGACAGTTTGTGCTGCAGTTTGCACAGCAGGGCGTGACGGGCAGGCTAGCAAGATCCTTCTGTCTGCTCTCTCAGTGGAGGCAGGGGATGGAGATCCATGTGGCAGCAAAGGTTATTGATGAGTCAGAAACACAGAAATGCCTGAGAATGGTTATGGAGGAGTTAGTGTTTCTCCCCTCAAAAAGGTGGCAGAATGGATCAATAGCCTGGCTGAAGTACATCTACACCAATGCACACAGCATGAGCAACAAACAGGAGGAGCTGGAAGTCACCATTCCCAGAGGGATATAGAAGATATGTAGATGTGACAACTGGGGACACAGTGTAGTGGTGGACTTGGCAGTGTTGGGTTAAGGGGTGGTCTCTGTGATCTTAAAGGTCTTTTTCAACCTAAATGGTTCTGTGGCATCTGAGAAGAGATGAGCATTTCCCATTTCACCCCTCATGTCTTGATGTGAATCAGATCTAGGCTGTTACACTGTCTCAAATACTGTTAAATCCCTTGAGCCACGGTGAGCTCTCTTCTTCACCATTTCCCAAGCTAGCATGCTCACATAGTGAGCATAAGACTATCTCCTTTAAGCCTCTCAATGTTTTCCCCTGCAGCAAGACACACTGACAGAGCTCTTTAATTTACTGTTCTTAAACTGCGTTTTTGTCAGGGCAATTCTAAGGTCTGTTTCCAAGTGCACAGTTTTTTATTGTTAACAGTTTGACAAGAGGGCGATTCATGTGCAACGGCCTTTAATGTTTGAGATTTTGCTGCTGTGGTCATTGTTTGCAGAGCAACTCAGGTAACTTCCTCCAGGAGCTCTGGAGCTGAGGAAGGCTCTTTCCTGGTGGCTTTGTACTGAGGGTTTGTGGTGGTTGCTGTAGCACCAACCCTGTCAGACAAAGAAATACAGAATAACACTTTCCAAAGAATAGTGTTGTAATCATATAAAATAATACCTGGAGACTGTGGGGTGGGCACAGATAGAGACAGGACATGGGTTAGAGTCCAACACAGCTTGTCTTCATGAAGTCATGTCAAGTACTGTAGAAGCCCTTTGCACATTTTTTGGTTAAATAGTACTGTTAGTCATGAAGGGCAATATATTTTTTTCCCTATTGCTAGGTGTGTGGCTTTCCTGTGCATAAATATCTCAATTTGAGATCAATGTGGAGGTTAGGTGATGGGAGTCAGGACTCTCTGAGAGTGCAAGGTACAGCCCTGACCCGCTCCCCTACCTTGTGGTGGACACTCTGCAATTTTGTCTTTATTTAAAGCATTATGCCAAGATACCTATGAAATCCTAGCAATTTCATAACAAAATTTGAAACATTAGGGGTCAGTTGAATGTAAAGTCTTACTGAAGATAAGTTCTAGTTTTCTCAGTATTTATGTTTCTCAAGTGGTGTTACATAAAGCAGTAAAGTTGAGAGATCTCATGCAATTTTATTTTAAAATCTAATTATTTTGTTGTCCAAAAGTGATTTGGTTACATTCATGTTTCTGTGATACATGACGCATCTTCAAGATATATGTCTCCAAGTTACCTAGGAGCATTAAACTAATATTAGAAAACTCCATAATGTAGTATAAATATTTTAGTCTAATTTACTTTTATATTTTCAGGCTTCTGACATCATCCTGTTGCATGTTCTTGCAATGTATTGAAGAATGGAAGTCTAGTCACCAATTTTGTTTATTTTATAAAAGTGAAACAGAAATATTAACATAGCTTTGAAATATAATTTCATTCTATTGAGTATTGTTAGTTATTCATAGAAGAGAAACTGGTTTTTGTTTGCCTTCTGGGGCATTTTAAATCTTTTTTATTTCAGATTTGCAGGTATAAAAATGACAGATGAAACCAAGATGAAGCTTAAAACAAGCTGAAAAAAATTACAGTCCAAGTTGTGTTTAGGTCTTTTAATCTTATCAACAAGGCACAATATTGAACTACTGAGAAATGACCTTCAGAGGGTTTTATTTTTGTGTGTAGTCAGAGGCATAAAAAGGAATGTGCAAGGAATATCATGTTTTTCTTTCATTTGTGCTTTGTTGAACTGTGGCCAAACCCTCCACCTTTCTTGTCTTTTAGCCACATAATCAATGAGCTGATAGAAACAGAACGGGTTTATGTAGAAGAACTTCAAAGTATAATAGAGGTAAGAAACTCTTCTGAAATGACTTCTGGTGCTTACCCTCTAAGTCATCACTGCACATCCTTCATGGGCTAAACACTCCCACCTCCTGCTTTTAACACAGGCTGTGTTAGCAAGATAGCTCAGCCTTGGAGATGGAGAATGGGAAGGATGTTTTGAACATCTTTCCTCAGGGCTTAAAGGAGGAGGCACCATCTGTGGACCAAGCCCACAGAATGATACGAGTTTTGTGGTTCTCAAAGTTATGGAGAGAGGAATAGTTAATAATGTGCCCTTTCAAAATTATCACCAGCAGGTCTCAGAAGCAGTGCCCCCAATTTCTGTGGGGCCAGACACTAAATTCTCTGCTTTCTAGGTTTGGAAAATGATTGAGGAAAAGAAAGGCCTTCCTCCTGCTCTTCTTTATTGTCCCATGTAGTGCTTGAACACAGAGAAGAGCAGCTCACCATGCAAATATAATTCTTGAGCTTTTGAAACTCAGAGGATACCAGCACACTGTCTGTGTGGGTCTGAGGTCCCTTGTCTGTGGGAGGGTGGAAACTAAGTAGGAATCAATCGTGCTTATATTTGGGAGGGACTTGAAGGGTGTGGTTGCTTCTTTATTGCGTTTGATCTGTGGGGGCTGACAGCCCTGGTAACTGAGATACTACTCTTGAGTTGAAAATCAGAATGTTCTTCTCTCAAAGATTTTATTGAAGAAATACAATCCAGTTTCTACAAGAAACATCAAAATAGTCAAGCCAAATACCACACTTCAACAAATAAATCAAAACTAAACCTTATGCAATGAAGCAGTGCAGCAGAAAGATGTGTGTCTGTCAACCCTAGTAGTTTCCACCCCTGCATGACCAAAATGGCTTTTGAATCCTAGGCACATAATTACATCCTTTTTTTTTTGTTAATGCAGTAGTCTGTCCATTTGTGGTTAAAAATGTGTTTGCAAAATTACTGGGTAAAAGCTCTGGGGAAAACCAGAAGCATCAGAAATTCATGGAAGCAACAAGGCAGCAGGCATCAGAGAGGCCTTTGTATGCTCTGTTGAGAACAAAACCACACAGACTTTTGGGCTTTTCAGTGTCTTGGACATGGTACTTCTTTCCTGGTAAAAACAGGCTGGTTTTATTTTCCACTCTTCTCTGCAGGGGTATGCTTCAGAAATGGACAATCCCAATTTATTACATCTGATCCCATCTGCACTTCAGAACAAGAAGGAAGTTCTTTTTGGGAACCTCCCAGAAATCTACGAATTCCATAACAGGCACGTGGGAACTGCAGGTTGTTCTGTGTCCTTGGGTGCCACCATCACTTCTATTCCTTTTTGTCAGGTGCTTTGTGATGCTCACACATGCACTGGTGGGAAGAGTCATCCTCACTCTGCCTCTCTGTGTGTCCCATAAACCCCATGTGTACAGATCACACCTGAGATCATTTTTTTGGGTGAAAGATTATACCCTTTTGTGAATTTACTAGAGATTTCCCCAGGCATGATCCATTTTGAATGTCCCTCGTGGTGAGTATTTTCCCACCTCTCTTGGTACACTGGTAAATGTCACAGGACTAAATCCTGATGTTCCTTCTCTGACAATGCCCCTCTGTGAGGAAGTTTCCTTAGTGTTTGGTTTATTTGTCCTGTATTTCTGTTATCAGATCAGAAGATGTGATAGACGTCATAGCACTTTTCTTAAGGAATTTTATCCTTCATATGGTCATAAACCTTTGCAGAAGCATTGTCCATGCTAAGGACAAGGTAATCTAGAGCCCAAAAATACAGAATACTAGTTAGGAACAAGGTTAACCACTTTTCAATCAGCTTTCAAAACACAAAGATTAGGGCTACTTCTGTAAATTTCCTGCTTTTCCTACCCTTGCTTAAGTAAAACTGGCTGTAACCAAAGTGAGAATTTAGGATGATAATAACTGCTTGTAAAATATAACAAACAGTTGAACAAAATAAATTTAAAAACTCTCCCTTTTGCAAATCTTAATATTATGCCAGAATAGTTAATACGTCGTAGAAAAATTATTTTTCAGCGTATATATTATTTTGAAAGATTGTGTCATCCATTTGGAGAAAGATATTCCTCTCCCTTTGCAAGCCTGGTCTTTTTTTCCCCTGAAGGCTTTGTGCGTTGATTGTCACTGCAGAAGGTTTTGGACTACATCCCGTATTTTCATTGTTTGCTGATTGAGCAACTGCATCTGACAGAGCTTTCCTGTCTTTTCTAGCTGTTCTGAAAAATCCCCATACCCAAATGGGAAGCAGGTATTTGGGCTACATAGTGGAAACAAATCTCAACAGCCAGAGGAACCAGATGTCTCAAATGTTTGTGAACACACGAAAACATGATAATATTGATGATTCAGGGAATTAGCTGTGAACCACATCCCATTTTTCTAAAATATGTATTTCATTGTGTGTCAGAATTGTTACCTTGCCCATTAAATCCTAGCACTACAAACATGAAGACTTTAAGCTGGATTTACACAGAAGGTAGCACACAATGTCAGTGGGATTTTACACTGCTCTTTGTTCTCTTTTCTACCTCTCAGAATTTTCCTTAAGGAGATAGAAAATTGCATTGAAAACCCTGAGCTTCTTGCCCGATGCTTTTTGAAAAGAGTAAGTATATCCTTTTGCAGGTTTGTATGAATATCCATGGTCTTATCCAACAGGACTTACAGATTTACTCCTATCCTTTCACTCTAATTGCTTTTGTGAATGAGAGCAACCTTCATAAGCAGATATTTCTAAATTAAACCACAGTTAACCAGCGTGTATTCTGAAATCTGCCCCTTTACCTGGTTTACTGACAGGAACAGAACTGTTACCAGTGTTTTACCGAGTATTTCAAGTCTCCTCTAAAAGAAAAAAAAACCCACAACAAATAACAGTGATTGAGATGTTTAACATGCTTTTCAAAACAGACAAATCTATACCAGCACTCTGATGTAACCCTGACACCAGCCTGCAGTAAATAAGCAGGTTGCTCTGAGTACAGACAATACATCCTGTTCCTGCCTTATCTTATCCCTCCTCTCTGCACTGTTCAGCACACTCACTCCCCTAGACCTGGCCCAGCAGAGTCTGCTGCTGTCCTTGCATGGACCCCACCAGCTTTGTAAGACTCTGTGAAGTCAATTCCCTTACTTGTTCACAAAATCAACAAGTGAGATTCTTCCCACTTGGTCAAAGTGGTGAGGGTCAGCTGTTTGCTTGAAAGTAGAGTGAGGTAATTTCTGAGAAAGCCTGAAGCCATCAGGCTTTGGTGGCTTTGGTCAGGTCTGTGTGTCCACTTCCCCTGGCTCACTGTGCTCAAGCTGTGCAGCTTTGGTGAGAGCTCCCAGTCACACCCCCCTCCACCACCACCCCCAGTTAGCCTGACCACTTCTGTTTCCTGCAGCACAACCAAAGGTGCTTGTTTATATGGCACTCATTCGGGGGCTCTGCTAATGAGAAAAAGTCTGGTTTGCTGGGTTGCTACCATTTTCAGAGTCTGACAAAATTACTTGAATAAGACTCTGTTTTGCAGAGGAAATGGAAGTGGCACGAGAAATGTGAAAATCTGTCCACTGTAGTCAAAGGTACCTCCTGCCTCTACTGTATACATTTAGGATTTGCTGCTTTACCTGGGTACATATTAAATACAGACAGATTTGGATGTACCAATCAGAGATGTTGAGCACTCCCACATCACTAAGATTTAATGAGAATTATGAACATGTGAGACTTGCAAAGGGGATGCCCCCAATTTACAAGCAAGTCAGGCTGAAGAGAATCATTCAAGTGTAAACATGTCCACTGAATTATTTTCTGCTTAACAGTGAAGCATTTAGAGCTTGGGTAAATGACACTACTAAGGAATATACTGTTATCCTAAGATTCAGATGCTGAGCAGGAAAATATCGTGGTGAAATCATTATGCAAAAGAGGATAAATGGTCTTTGAAGAATGCAGACCTTTGAAATCCAAGAAGCATAAAACAGTCCATGTGTTGTAAATATCCCTGGATTTACAGCTAAAAAAATTTCTTGATATAGAATTGATAATATAATTCTGCAGAAATTTCAAATTCCATATTTAAATATTGTAGCTTATGTCTCTCTCTGGAAAAACAGCTGTTGAGCCCAATTCTCCTCACTATTCTACCAAATAAAAGCAGCACTAAAGCTGTAGTTCAGGTATGAAGTGAAAGAAAAACAGTCCCTCTCTGACCTTTGCTTGTCAGTTCCAGTGGCTTAGTCAAACCACACTAAATCTATCAAATAAGAGGTTAAATCATGTGTTTGCCTTCCCCCTATTTCAAATTTCACACTAAGAAAGCACAAGCTTCTCTCTTGAGATGTCTCTTCTCACACAGTAGCACCTTTGATTCAAGAACTCACCCTTATGTTCTGTTTTTAGAAGAAGCCACATAAAGTCCAGAAATGTGTTGTTTCTGTTGGACTGCCTTTAGGAGGCACAAACAAAAGTCTGGTTGTGTGTTTGTGTTCCCCATGATTTGGCAGCTTTTTATGCCTTCCTGCTGAGCAGTGGCTTCTGCTGCCCCGTGAGTTACGGCTGTGCTTGCTGTGACAGGGAAACAGAGGCAGCTGCTGTTCCAGGTGATGCCGAGTTCTGTGAGGAAACCCACATTGTTGCAGATTCTCTTCTCTGTTTCTCCTTCCTTTTATGGTTTTGGCCATCCTGCCACAACATCATGGTGGGTTCATGATTAGAAACAGGCAGTTTTTTAGATTCATACCTGAAGAGTTTCACCCTGTCTGATCACAGTGGGCTGTTTCAGCCCTGATTCCAGAGCTGCCTGAAAGCATCCTGAGATCTACAGTGAAACACCCAGGGGCCAGAGTCCCTCCATCCCCTGCCAGTCATTCCTCTGCCATGTCCCCACACACTCTCCCACCTCTACCAATGCCACCAGATCAGCTGTCACCATGGATGTGAGCCCTTCTCAGGTGATGGCAGAAACAGGATGCAGAGTCACAGCCAGTTTATCCTCTCTGGCTTCCTTCCTGGAACACAATAGCAGAATCAGTTGAAAGATGAGTCAGAAATGCCCTTTCTTGTCATCCCTCTCACTTTGCCTGACCTTGTTTAGGGCATGATCTTCATATGAACTAAATTACAAGTGAGCCAACTCAGCTTGGCCCACATGGCAGCTATTATACCATCACCAAGATGCTTGACCTTATTTAAAGCTCTGTCTGGTCAAGGCCTACACAGCTGATCTAAGAGGGAGGGACATGCACTGAATGACCTTGCAGGATGATTCTTTAAGTGCTTAATCAGCAGCAGAAGGGACACTCTCGGCTGATCTGCTATACAAAGGGCCAGGAAGAAGGAAAGCTTACTAAGCCAAGGCAAGAACACCCAGGATGAAATCAAAAGTGTGTCGGGCTGCTTACCAACATGTGCTAGGTGGTGTGTCCAGCAGGAATGATTTACTGTGGGTTACCACTGTTTACTTTTTCATATTGCTAGCATTTAAAAAGGGAATCATTTCATAGGAGCTGGCAGTTGGGGCATTTGGTCATTCAGGGAGAAAGATTTCTTTTCTAAATGCTTCTATCTGTGAAAGTACAGTAGCAGCTGACCAGAAAGCTGTGAGTTGGATTCAGAGGGCTAAGTTCTGGTCTGAAGTAAAAATTATTTATAAATCAGCAGTTAAAAAGATAATTGGAACTGTGCCTATATACCATGTGCAGTGGAGCTTACAGAGATCTCAAGGTGCAAATCAGTGTGGAAAGGAAAAGCATTAGAGGAGAGATGAGCATGGTGTAAAAATACCAGCAAGAAATCAGAACTCTTGAATATGAAAATAGATATGTGCGGAAGATGTAAGAGTGGGATTTGAATAATTAGGCAATTAATTGTTTTTTGCCATTTTAGAGTCTGATCCTAGTAATTTCATCAGGAATTTTCTGTTTCTAACACTATTGCAAAATTTAAAGATGTATTTAAAGATGTAAGTATGTGCCTGAGCAGGTGTCACTGATGATTGCATTGGCATAGGGTAGTTCCACTATGGCAAATTATTGGTAAATTGTTGGTTATTGTACCTTTTCTTTATATTTAAATTGGTTCTTTTTTCTTACTCCTAATAGTGCTCTTGACCGTTGCTGTCTCTGTTCTTCTTGCCCAGTCCAATTAAGTTTCTGTGGGCCAGGAAGGGATTGCAATGCTTGATAATGCTTTGTTACTACTTTTATTTTCGTGGGGTTTACCCCCTGCTAGCTTCCCTCCAAGGCAACACGTACAACCAATTCTATTTTTGTGAAGAAAACTCTGCACCTCTTTTGAAACAGCACCATTAACACTCTACTGAGTTGCAACAGAGCTTTTACTATTGCATAATCCTTAACACAGCACGGTGTTTTGTGGCACAACTCTGCTTTCACAGCTGATTCCTCAGGGTGATGTCAGTGTGGGGCTGTAGAGGAAGACAGCAGCAACAATGATTTCTTCCAGTAACTCTGTACTAAAGGAAATGCTTTCCCTGCAGCAGGAATGTATAGGAACTGTCTAGTGGGCTGAAAGCACAGAGACAAGAGCCAGGAATTCCTGGGATATACTTTTGCTGCTTTCTGTGATTTGGTGAGGTCACGTCCACCAGGTAGATGAAGATGGGAAGCTCCCACTTGGTCAGGCAGGGTCAGCCCTGCTCATGGCCCTGCTCCATGGCCCTGTGGCTCCTGGGCTGCCTGGGTGCACAGTCAGCGAGCCCAGACCCTGCCAGAGGAACACCCGTCTCTGCACCCACCCACACAGCCCAGGCAGCTCAAAACATCCTTCTCTGGGCTTTTATGGAGCTTGTCTTTGTTTGCACTGAACTCAGTGAATTTTTGCCATGGACCTTGGTGGGAGAACCTGGAGTGCAGGCAAAGCTAAACAGAGGTAAAGTGAATCCACTCACTCCTAATTTGGATAGGACAGGGTTTGAATACATCCCCCTGCCTGGCCTGGGACATCAGTAAGACAAACTTCCTGCTTTATTATTCACCCTTTTACTATTGGGAGCCAGCACTATTTCCAGAGCTACCCGGTGAGCATCATTAACAATCACAGTCTGTGCCAGTATTGTTAATAAAATTTACATTTCTAGTGTCTTTTGTTAATTTGTTTTCAAACCATCTATGCCACTCCCTGAAAGATACGTTTTGCAATTAGATTGTGTCTTCCAGTCTGCAGTCTTCTTGCTTTGTGTGAAAAGTGCGAGGGGAAAAAATTACTTTCAGGTGTATTTAACTACATCAGGAGTGAAAAGCAAGTTTGGTAGTTTCAGTATATTTTTACATACAGAGCTATCCCCTTGTATTAATTACTTCACGTCTTAGAATGGGAGGTAAGAAAAGGTGTGACTCAATGCAGATGCTGTGTGGGTTCTATTTTCTTACTTTACCTAAACTCTCATTTTCTTGCAGAAAGAAGACCTCCAAATATATGAAAAGTACTGTCAGAACAAACCAAGGTCTGAAGCTCTCTGGAGACAGTGTGGAGACAGCATCTTTTTCCAGGTGGAATTTCATTGCAGACTAGCAGTGCAAGACCAACAAAGCTCATTTTCCTTCTCTATCTCTCCTTTGTTTAGAAAGCTTAGAGCAATGCACAGACTTTCCTGCATGATGGCAGGTGCTCAGTGTGTGTCAGGGTGCTCTGTACAGGATATTGGGTAGGTAGAGAGTAGCAGACAGATTTCCTGGACAGGAGCCTGACTGCAGGCTATACCCAAAGCAAACAAGTGCTGGCTTCTTTGCAAACCCCAGATGATTGCAATCTCACCAGCAGGGAATGCCAGATTTTGACACTAAGTTGAACCTAAACATTAGCTCTTGTTTAGATATATTTTCACTGTGGCATAAACAACCTGGAAGCTCCTATGCAGATGGAACAAATTTTTCTCTCAATTAATTCACAGACTAATCTCAGATTGTCCAATGATAACGATCTTGGTGTCTTGCCTGTGTTTCAAGAAACAATTATATTTTCCCCTCCCTGTTATCTCCTACAGGAATGTCAACGTAAATTGGATCATAAGCTCTCACTAGATGCTTATCTCTTAAAGCCAGTCCAGAGAATCACCAAGTATCAGTTGCTGTTAAAGGTACGTTCTCCATGACAGTGCAAATACTTTGCAATGTTCAGTTGTAAAATGGTAGAAAACCGCCAAAGAAGGGACTTGTATTTTACAATAGGAACAGTTATTTCTTAGCAGTACTTACACACTAAGTAACAGAAGTGTATATATACTGTTATATGTATAGCGCTCTCTCTGTAAAGTAAGATATTTTACATAATAAGTATTTTATTGTGTTATTTATTGTTTTATTCATCTTTAAACGGAAATTGAACTTGGCTTTATTGGATCAGTATATGGTCTTACAGTTTGAAAACAGGAATCCTGTCTCTAACATCTGTCCTTGTTTAACAAAACCCTTTCAGCTCTCTGAACTGATATTTTCCCATGGTTGTGACTCAAACCTTTCAGAAGGAGCCACTCCCTCTTGCTGCTTCTTTTTAAAAGACCCAGTAGGAACAAATCTTTTGTAACTTTTCCACAAGATGAGTATGTGAACTTCCCTCTTGATTTGGCTGGAACCCTGAGTGGTTCATGCTTGAACTTGTGGTCTGAACTGGGCAACAGGAAATATATATACTCAAAACAATGACTTTTTTTCTTTTTAAGATGGTGGTTTAAATTTCTGTCTGCATTTCCTCAGTTCTTAGAAATAATACTTACTGCCTTTCTTTATGGGAAGGTCATGAAGGTGAATTACATGCTGTTCTCAAGCCACTGGGACTAATGTAATGTTGTGCATTGTCAGGAAATTCAGCACTGAAATTTGCAATGAAGATTTTAGGCTGCCATTTCACTTGCTCATAACTACCATGGCACTGCTCGAATTGTGCCAGTGCAAGCCGTGCATGTGAGGACCTGACTGGCTGCTCTTGTGCAGAATTTCTCTGAGCTGTTTATTGATTTTATGCAAAACTATAGAATCCAAATATTGAAGGGGGATATTGACAAGGAAACAACTTCACTAATTCCAGTAGATTTATATCAACACAGCCCAGAAATAAATTTAACTCTATGTCTTAAAACTGTTCTGAGAATGGAAAAAGTGTCAAGGTCTCCAGAAAAGCAAGAATAAACCGGATTCTACTTTTAATTTGAAATATGACTGTAAATAAAATCAAGATTAGATCAAGGAGTAAAATTCTCAGGCAAAACAGGTCACAACCACTGGGGGTTGGAGCTGGTCAGACCAGTTTCATACTTAGCAACAACACATTGGCATGGGCATTTACCTCTCAGGGATTATGATCCGTGAGGATGGTGCACTCTTTCCCTGGTAGCAGGAGAATTTAAAAATGTAGAAAAATGGAACTCAGTGGGCAGACTAGATTTAAATTTTGGGTCACAATTATTGCAACCCTCTGGTTTCATTCACTTTAGCAAATATGCTGATAAAAGCAGCAAGCTCACTATACAAGGAGCAGGGATCCATCCTCATCCTAGAAAATGTGCAACCGGTGCTGTAGGAATGCATCCTGCTTTTGTCTTCTAATGCCTGGTTATCCAAGCACTTGGGGAGAGGCTGCTGCTGTTTGGGGTTTGCAGGAACTACCTTTTTGTGGCCTTGTTTTATGGTAACACAAGTGCCTCAGCTTTTGGATTAAACTATTTCCAAACTCAAAATGTGGAATGTCAGACCTGCCAAATTCAGACTCAAAATTAATTTAGTTTTTAACAGTGGTAGGTAATTTGTGGAACTACTTGCAAAGGAAAATGGGGAATGCTCTAACACCTGAAATAATTATACTGAGTTTCTTTTCTAGCTGATGTGAAGAAAAGAACCCTGGAAGTAATTCAGTGGCACACAAACAATTAATTGTTAATATGTCAGAATGGTCCTGTCTCATCTTAAATGAACACTTGAAAATATCAAAAAGGTTAAAATGTGTGTCCTCAATGACAATCGTGGTGAATGTCCTGTTTGGTTTTGTTTGGGGTTTTTTTGTTCCTTTTTTGTTTTCCTACAGTTCTGCTACTTTCTCTTTGCAGCACCAAATCCTGGGAGGATTGTCTTATGGTGTCCTCTGGTATGAAAAGTTCTCAAGTAGTTTCCTTATCTTTTTTTAATCAGGAAATGCTGAAGTGTAGCAAGAATTCAGAGGGTACTGCTGAATTGGAAGAAGCCCTGGCCACAATGCTTGATATCATCAAATCAGTCAATGATTCCATGCACCAGATAGCAATCACAGGATATGAGGTATTATTTGCTGTTGCTCCTACTCTGGTCTTGAGCAATGCAATGTTCCTGCCATCAGTGATCACGCTGTGCCTGTGGCTCACACACCCTGCAGGAGCCTGTGCCACAGTCCTGAAGGATGCCATTCAGTGGCATGTTCTGATGACCAAAAATACGTGTCAGCACTCCAGTCGTGCGGAGGTGGAGGGTGAATGGGGGGGGGGCAGTGGGGCAAATGTGGGACTTGGGAGTAATTGCACCCAAAACACATTTGTAGGTGAGATGTGCAAACGTAACAGATGTAGCTTAAAAAATTGCTGAAACTTTGTGACTGCTGTGAAGCTCAAGGGTTTTCAAATCTTTTGCACTTAGAGAGGAAAATTTAGCTTCCATTTAAAGTGGGTAATAGAATCCATCCCGGTCACTGGCAAGCTCATTTTCTGAAATGTGAGATAACAATCGTGGTACAAATCAAAGGGAACAAATATATTTATATGTCTCTGCTGAAGCTCCATTGAAGTCATATGACTCTCAAGAACTAGTGTTGCCTACATAGAATGAGCCCTTAAGTGAGAAGTGGAAGTGATTGACACATAAAGGAGAAACACGCCTGGCAAAATGAGCCCTGAGGGTCATGTGGTTGTTCGTTTTGAAATAGCTGCAGGGTGAAAATGTCAAGAAAGAAATAATATACAGAGAAACTGGGTGCAAAGAATTATTACACCAGAGTTAACAGGGTTTAGTGTAGATGCCAGCAAAACTATTTCATGCAGAATGCGACTTCCTGAGAAGGTGCTGGGGCCCATACAGACTGTCTGGGTGGGAAGAGTCATTCTGTTTTTCAGGATGGGAGCGGCTTCGGGAGTTTTGATTTCTATAGTTCTCTTTCATGCAAGTGCATCTGTGTCTGGTAGCTGAGGAACCCATGGCCCTGCCAGCATGAGTTTATAAATGAATTTAACTGCTTGCTGGGCAGCTTGTCAGAGATCCACTGCTGCACAGCTGGAGGTGCTCCTGTGGGCTGTGCATCACATGAGAATGTGAGTTCTTCCTCCAGCAGCTGTACTGGGTTGAAGGTGAAGCAGTGGCCACTGGAACACACAGACTAGATGTGGTGCCTGTGGATCAGAGAAACACCACAGGCCATAAGCATGACCTTAGATCCCCCAAACCTGACAAGCTTTAGTACAGCACATGCTTACATGCTCACTCTGGTTGTGGCTGAGTGTCTCAGAGATTCATTTGAGAAAAACTCTTCAAAGCCTCGATACTACTATTGCACATTTGAACCAGTCAGCAAGGGCATGGGAGGCTCATGGATACAGCACACCTTTTACCTCCCCAGTTTCCACTGTTTCTTATTAATTCCCAAAGAGAAAGGTAGTTTTCCTCCTCTGTTTCTCAGTTTCAATGTATGTATTTACAGCGGTTTGACAAAAAATTTGGTTTTAAATGGCTCTGTAATGGATGGGCAGCAAAGTTTCCCCAAGAAAGGTAACATATCCTAAGCAGAGGGGATTTAGCAGATTCCTGTCTATATAAATGTTCAGGTCATCCTTTTGCCTATTCCTTGTTTTCAAAGTTCAGAGTAGGCTTGTACTCAGGAATGCAACAGAACATTCCTGATCCTTCTAAACTCTCAGTTTATCCTTTTCCAGCCTTCCATGAAATGCCAGATAGTAGCTCCAAGGACTAGATTTTTGCCTCTGGTTTCTTAGCTGAACTGAAAAACATGGCAAAGAGGGACATGGCTGCTGTTCAGCCCAGTGCTGACAGCATTCCTGAGATGGTTTCTTACATGATTATTCAATGGGGTGAAAGTGTGAAAGAGGATGCACCCAGTAATTATTTCTTCTCCCTATTTCACCAGTCCTGGGTGCTCAGCTATGGTGCCAAATAAACACCTCCCGCAGCTGATGAAACCACACCCCATCTTGTGGAGTCTTTCCCACGCACCCATGATAGAAATAATTGACTAGAACACCTTTCAGAGAGGGATATTATACCAGCAGGAAAGCAGGTTTTGTGGCAGCTGATAAATGCTCCTAATTGTATGAGATACTCTGCTTCTTGGATTTGTGCACATTCAGACTTGAGGAGCTGAACTCTTGTGTAAGAAATTTCTAACATGTAAGTCTGGTTTTTTGTTTTGTTTGTTTGTTTGTTTGTTTTTTTGTTTGTTTGTTTGAGTTTTTTTAATTTATTTTTAGTCAAAACCTCAAAAAAAAGGTAGAATAAAGCTTGGAGAGCAGAAGTTTTAGAGATGTTTCTTCCTATCATCCCAACATTGGTGTACAATCTGGCCCGGGTCATTAGCCCATGAGTTAAGATGAGGTATTTGGATTATCATATGGATCTCTCATCTTCCATAAACATGAGATACAGTGTATTGTCCTAATAGGGAATAATTATATTTGAGATAGCCATCAAATCCTGCACTTGAAATAAACTTCCTTTAGAACAAAATACTGCTGTCCACTAACAGAAATTACCAGAAACAACATCCTCCTCTCAGTTTGCTGCCTACACAGGGAGAGTCCAGAGCTTGTGGGCTGATACTCAGAGACTGCCACCCTCTTTCTCCCTGCAGGGGCAGCCTCCCACTTCACTTTCTGTTATCCCAATCCTAGATCCAAGATTGCAGAGACAGGCATAGCACAAGAGTTGAACTGAGCTGGATCCCAGTGCTGTGCTGAAGTGCCTGGAGTGACAGGGGCTTCTCATCATTGCCAGAACTCTGCAGAAAATATTCTTGTTTGGGTTTTTCAGTTTGACTTTACATATCAATATGCTTTTCACAGGCTTGCAGTTTCGACCTGCATGCATGAATAAATACAAACATCCCCAATTCTGTATGCACAAATAAAAGATCCAACTCTCTATATTAGAGAAGACAGACTGTTATTGAAATTAGTGAGGAGTTTTGAGTGGTTTGGAGAGTCTAATAATACCCTGCTACAGAGTGGAAAAGTATGTAATTAAGCCCTAGTTTTGCAGTTGGATCTAGGGTAGAGGAGGGGGAGTGAGAGGTAGAACAGGTTCAATCTGTAGTTTAAGAAATAGATGTTTTCACTTGGAGCCAGCATCTTCACCTTATAGTCAACAGAACATACAAAAGTTGAAAATAAGTACTTTAATAATGCACTGAGCTTATTCCCTCAGCTTCCTCTACAAAGCACTCCCAGGAAAAACTTGCTGCTAGGATAATTGTTTATCGTTATTTATTGAAGCCCAATACCATATGTCCTCAGGCAGAAAGGTCTGGTTAGTTTCACTTTCCCCTCTTATGGCTTTTTGGTGTATTCAGTCCCTCTTTGCCCAAGGCTGTGCAGTGTTGCATATTCTGCAGATGGTGAGCCAGGAAATTATTGCCAAAGCTTACAAAGACTGTTTTGCAAGAGGAGGGAATCACACACCTAACAGTTCTGGACATCAACCTGTGACTTCAGACATCTGAGCTCTTTCAAGGTTTTGCCCAGGGATGGAAGTAATTCCAGAAACTGAAACTAGAACTTTCAGAGTCAGGGTCTTTGCTTGGGCATCTGGACAGCACTGGGTCTTTGCACTGCCTTGGAGTCAGGGGTCTTGAAACCCAGTTTTTGTCAGAAGATGCTTCCTCTGAGGTCAATGGAGAGTATGTTTTTTTGATCACATCCACAGGGGTCCTGAGACACACCTGAGACACTAACTATGAATGGGGAGACAAACTGGGACTTATGGACATGGAAACCAGTGGGTTAATGGTTATATGAAGAAACCACACAGGTTTAGCAAGAGGACATGTGCATACTCCAACACAGGGGATGCCTAGGCAAATGCCTTTGCCTGGAAGCCTGAACACCATTAGAGGAGTGAATCGTGCCTGGGATTACTCTATTGGAATGTGATGTATGCTCTGTTTTCCCTGCTTGCTAGGGTGATGTCAGTGAGCTTGGCAAGCTGTTGATGCAGGGCTCCTTCAACGTGTGGACTGACCACAAGAAGGGGCACAACAAGGTGAAGGACTTGGCTAGGTTCAAACCAATGCAGAGGCACCTCTTCCTCTATACAAAGATGCTGCTTTTCTGCAAGAAACGGGAGGAGAACACAGATGGCCATGAGAAGACAGCTTCATACAGCTTTAAAAATTCACTAAAGGTAATAAACGTGGTAATGGTGGGGGAGGGAAATAAGCCTGGTGTTCTTACAAGACAGGGATGTTTCCATGTGGGGATTTGAAGGAGGTGCCCATATCTGAGCTATCTTGCACTGCTGAGTAAGTCCCTGTTAAGGTTTGGTCTGCAGACACACCAAGCCATATGTCCTGCAACTTCTGACATGAACCTTGTTTTTTGCAACCTGATACAAAATGGGCACCTTGTGTGTTCCTGCCCACTGTGCCATAAAGAGAAGCAAGACTGAATGGATCTGCATCTCTGATTGTTCTGCCCATGGGTATTGCTGCAAGTGCAATTCTACTGCAGGTTTTACTACTGACACCAGTTGAGCAGACATATTCTGTGACAGTAATAGCTACAGATGAAGCAGTGCAGTAGAAGTGCCCTTTTATTTGCAAGAGTGAAATTTCCAGATGTGTCAGGACATTTTAAGGTGGGATTCACAAGTAGGCCCAATTTTCCCTTTAAGCACATTGGGTGACACTTGTGATTTTAGCCAACTGATACAGATCATTGAGTGCAATGCTGCAAAATTATTACAGGGTAACCAGACAGGAATTGTAATAGAACCTGGTTCAAGAGTTGAATCAATTCATATAAACATTTGTAGTTTCCTTCTGTGGACATAGAAGGAGTGGTGGCATAACGCTGTGTAAATGTTCAAAGAAATGCTCACAAAGCCCTGTTTCATCCCTCTGCCTCTCCCACCTCAACAGGTCAGTGATGGCAAGGGAAAATACAGTCTTTCTAGAACTGAAAGTTTGTCTAGGTGCACAAGAGCCAGAATAAGGTTGAAGACTGACCCACAGATGAAACAATGAAAGAAAAGAGGATAAAGTCATGATCAGATATTAGCTTGAGTTAGATTTGAACACTCTTTTCTCCTTTCAGAATCAAAATTATGGGCAAGAAATTAGATATTGAGAAATAATATGTTCTGAATTTTCTTCTTAATGACTCACTAAAATGCAGAAGTGAATGTAGCCTTTTAAAAATGCTTCTCAGAGGATCGAGTTTAAAGACTATTGATATTTTCCAAATTTCAGCTTCTTCTTTTTCGTTTTGAAACAGATGAGCACTGTGGGCATCACAGAAAATGTAAAAGGGGATAACAAGAAGTTTGAGATCTGGTATAATGGCAGAGAAGAAGTCTATATCATTCAGGTAATGACAATCCTTTTTTCCCTAAGGGCTACACTTCCTTTCAGTTGAATTGGTTTTATGTTCACTGTCCTGTACACTCCAGAAACAATAGCCTTTGAAAGCTTGATTGTTGTGTGGGCACTGGAATTGCCAATTTATTATTGTGAAAATGGTCACGATTTTGGCTGAAAGAGGAAATAAAGTAGTTGGAAAATCCTTGGAATGCTGGATAGAAAAGCAAGGACAAGACCTTAGATTCATGGTAGCTCTTCCATCTTGAAGAGCATCCTCTGCTTTGCTCAGAGCTGGCCACAGTGTTCCAATCCTTGGCAAAACTGAGAGCAAATGTAGGTCAGGGCAGTGACTGGCAGCATGTTTTAACCAGATCTGCTTCACCTTGTCCTCTTGTGTTCTCAGGCATCTTCTGTTGAGCTGAAAAACACCTGGATTTCAGAGATTCGCAAAGTCCTGACAGGACAACTGGAAGCATGTAGAGGTAGGACACAGAGAGCAGGATCTGGTGGTGCCTTCCTTCTGTAGGTGTGTGACAACACAGAGCTGGAACAACTTACAGGGCTCACCTGTACCACCAGGGCAGCTGGCAAGAACAGATCTATGCAAGGACCAGTTGGGTGGTTGCAGCATTGCTGAGATTTAAACCCTTATCCTGGTAAAAGAAAATTTTGTGGAACTTTAGAAATGGCACTGACAATTATTGCATTCAGAGTTAGTCCAAGGAACATGGCTTTCCTCTGTTCTCTGAAACATCCATTTACACCAGCATGTGAGGGGATGGGGTCCCAGGCTTCACTCTGTGCCTGCTCACAAGACCTCACACAAAAGATCTCCATCCATGTATTTGACTGAACACAGCAACTGTTCCTCTCCACTCTGCTGTTTCCTTTGCTGTATTTGGGTTTCCAAAGTTTTTATTTTAAATCACCCACCTTATGTTTTAAATGCCAGTCAGTTATGCCATGTTTTCCTCTTAGTGACCGCCCTGTAAAACCTTGTTGATGACATTTCCCTCTCTCACAGAGATGTCACTATGAAGGTGATTTGTGATGTGTTCAACACCATGACTGATTGACGCCTTATAAGTACCTAAAGTAATTACACCCTTTTTAATGTAAGATATTGAACCTTAGACAGAAAAAATTCTAGTTTATTCCAGATAGTAAAAGAACATAGTGATTATGGCTACTGGAGATACCATTCTATTTATTCTCTCAGGACAAGAAACCTCACAGTTGTGCCCAATACAGACTTTTCCTGGGCCCTGGCATTGCTTCTCACCTTAGTCTGCCATTTTCTGCTTTCCTCATACACTCACCTCTCTTTAAAGCAAGGTCAGCAAAGCCTCTCCACCCACATCCTTCAAATTCCTAAGCAGTTTGTCCTTGGTGAAAACCTGTGCCTGTGCTTTAACTTTATTGGTCATCTTTAGGTTAATTGTCTGCTTCACAGAGACAATGAGTTCTTGCAACCTCCTTCAGTGGAAGGAAACAACTGTGTACATCAACCTCAGCAATTTAATCCAACCCATAACAATATACTTGTATATAATGCTTACTACTGAGGGGTTTTTTACTGTTCTTGTCCTCATCCTTTCTCCTTTTTCTTTCTGAATTTCACTGTGATCAGTTCAGCAGGAACTGCTGAGGAAAGAACTCAAGATTCTTTTAAGTGCAGTTTCAGGACTTGGTCTAGAGACTTTCTGATATGGTTTGTAGTATTTACTCCTGAGGTATAAAAGCTGGCATTATGGCATTACTTAGGATACCACAGTAGAGATAAGAGATAATGTGTTTAATAGGAAAAAATGCTAATCCTCCATCTGTGTTTCTAGGCAAAGAAAATGAAGCTTGTATGTCACTCAGACAAGCATTTGTGAAATATTTGTAGCATGTAAGACTTATTAGCTGGAGTTACTATGCATTTTCCAGAGAAAAATACACAGGAATCAAGACTGGAAGTTTTTTAAAGAATTCATATTTTGATGTTCTTTATTGTTTCACCTTAAGATCATAGAATTCTAGAATTTTTCAGGGGGACCTCAGGACATCATAGTCTCTGGTCCTGCTCAAAGCAGAGTCAGTTACTGGTCAAACCAGATTACTCAAGACTTTATCCAGTCTGGTCTTAAGAACATCCAAGAATGACTTTTATCCTGCTCTGAGTAAAGTCAAGCTTTCCTTAGTTGTTATTGCAGCAGAAGAGCAGTCAAAGGGTATAAATTCTATCTCATATGCTGTTATAACTCTTCCCGTTGCCTTTTCCCAAATGATCACATGAATCAAAGCCCTTATCACAATACTGATGTCAGGAAGCACATGCTTTGTTCTGTGGTTTTAAACAGTTGTTTCTATTTTCAATGACTCATGACAGAAGAGACCTTAATCCAAGACTGGGTATTTCTCCATCTGTGCATTGTAATGAGAGAAGGAAGAGGGATATATTTGTTTGTCTGGCTCTTTTTAATGACTGTTGTTAGGAGTTGCACAGGGGGTTGGAATGTTGGAAGGAACCAGCTGAGATGAATGAGTGAGCAAAGGGTAAAGAAGTTGGCCAAAGGTATGTGGTAAATAGTTTAACATATGGGTCATTCGTGTCCAAATGCTCGGTGTGTGTAGAGCCCCATCACACATTGCAGTGAGCATGGAATGCTAACAAGGCTTTGGGTAACACCTTGGTTCATCAGTCCCAAAGAACATAATTGTATCTTGCAGGCAAAGGAATTACTGATGCAGTTTAAGGGATTTGTGTAAGGCTCTGACCAGTTACCAAAACCAGGAATGAAGCTACTTCTGACTCCCCACCCAAAGCCTGCCATTTCTCCCCCCCCAAAAAAAATACTTTGAGTTTACTCTTTCAGTGCTGCCCCTGACCCCTTATCAGTTCACCTTTCATTGACATGAGATTCCTCTTCTTTCACAGCAAAATAGCCTTGGGATCTTGACAGCCTGAGAGTTTGAAAGCAGCTCCTTCTGTTGCTTCCTCACTTCTCAGTGTCTGACTCTCCTGGCCCTGAAAAAGAGTGAACAAGTGGCATCTGAGTAACATTTTCTTATTATTGTTCCTCCAGACTGCTGAGCAGAAGCATTCTGTAAAGGGATGGGGATATATCCTACTACATGGCTGTGTGTGCAAAAGGACTGATGTACATGGGTTGCTAAATCCAGAAAAACTTGTGAGCCACAAAACTTGTATTCTGGGAAAAATGCCATTATGGCTGTTCTCTAGATGCATATAGTGCAGTTAGTTAGGAAGAGGTACAGAGGAAAGAGAACATGCTGGGGGGAGAAATCCCTTGTTGATTGAAAAAAATCTGAGTAGAAGAGCTGTGTGGGTGAGCTAAGGTTTCATTAAGATCATCATATGCCTTTCTTTTCAAGTACAAGCAGTCAAAATCTCTTGTCTCCTATTTCTCTCTCTCTCCCACCTTCTACATAAACCGCAACTTACACAGTTTGGAGCAATTCCTTTTTACTTTCTCTTTAACAGAAGCAAGTCAGCTGCACCAAAGAATCACTGAGAGTGTGTATCATGCACCGATGGAATCCTCCAATGCAAGCAGGTAACCACAGCTACCATGGCACATCAGGGCCATGCTTTGTCTTGCCTTTGTGCCTTGGCAGTTCATACATTCTTGGGGGTTTGTGTTCAGCTTCCTGGGTATGAACTTACTCAGTTGTCTTCAAATTCTCCAAAGATATGTAAATACATATAAAAGGTTTGCTCATGGGGGAACTAAAATCACAATGCAGAATTCATTTCAAAGATTAGCTCAAGTTTAGACAAAATGCATTGGAACGTTTCCAGGATGTTAAATGGAGCTGTCAGCAGATTTTTGGAATCACCCAGTTGCTGGGCAAGTTTAATGCAAGCTGGCATGGGATATCATGTAAAATTTTAGCAGGATCAACCAAACCAAGAGATTCAAGGTAACACAGCCAGCCTTTGAGAGCTGTACAACTCTGTGCAAGAAATATTAAACACATGCAGTGCTATTAATCCTGCACCATGTTTTCTCTAGGGTTGCCTGCTTTTGGTTGGTTTAAGGTTGAAGAGTGGAAATACTTCAGCAGAACCACCTTGGGGATAGGAGAAAATTATTCCAGTAACATATGAAATGCAATCACAAAAATATTTCAGAAGAATTCAGATGTGTGTCCTTCTTGTAAGGCTCTTTAAGTGAGATTTTTCAGAGCAGAAATTATAGACAAAATATGTCAACAGAAAATTAATTAACTCCAGGAAGAAAGGCTGTGTGATTAGCTATTTCTCGTAGAGAAGATTAAACCACAGGAAAAATGAAGTGCTTATTGTCCTCACTCTGCCAACTGTGCCAGAGAAGGAGAGGTCAGATGCTCCTGCTCCAAATGCCAGGTTATTACAGGAACAGGAAGAATACAGTAAGTCTTCATAGAAGAACAACACTCTGGGGTGTCATGAATGGAACAAAGTTTGGAGTGTCCTGTTATCTGCAGTATGTGTCTCCAAGAGAAGCAAGGACAGGGGAATTGCTTTGCACTAGCTGATGTGAAATGGTGGATCCAGAATTCCTCAGACTGTGGAGCCCCTTCTGTAACCTGTTTTGAGATGCTGGATGGAGGAGGAGAAGGAAGGAAGCAAAACTGCAGTAGCCACCACGTGATCATAGTCTGTGTTCATGACTGACATGACTAAGCAGCCCCAGTTGTGAAAGGTGCTGTAGGTAAGCCAGTGACAGACAGTATCAACTGAAAAGCAGCCAGCATCATCAGAGCTCTGCCAGTGGTTGGAGGCTAATTAATCACTGAAATTTTATCTAACCAATAGACATGTTTTCCTGGGTTGCCTGTTTGTAACAGTGACTGTTGTTAATTGGCAATGGTCAAACCTGTACTGTGGCACTGGGGAAATCTGCAGGACACTCTCCCTTCCCCAGGTGTATCTGCTCCATGACAAAGGCTATCCCCTTTACTTGCTGATGTGCCACGACAGCTCTTGGAACTGCAGTGCCATGAGATGAGGCAGGGCTGGTCTGACTCAGGATTGGAGCTGAGGTGTTGGCAAAAGGGACACTTAAAGCCAGTGCCCTTAATACAGGCAGTTAGTGAATGTCCTTAAGTCCTTTTCAATCTATTTCAATTCTCTCTCCATAAATTCTTCCCCAAAGTTTCTCTGTTTCATCCTAAAATGAGATGCCCTGAGGTATCTATTGCTGCTGTATCTCTCTCAAGGGATAGCTGCTGCATTTCAGTGATAATGAAATGATGCCTTTGTATTGTTTTCTAATCTATTTAAACATATGAAACTTAAATAGATTATTGTTCTAACTGCTTAACTATCTGCTTTGTTGGAAGTGAATGATTCAGTCATACATCCATGTAAAAATATCCTCTGCACATAGATAAACACAAACACTCGGAGTTTGACAGCAGATGCTGTTTCAGAAAAGCTCGTGTGTTTTCTTGGTGTCTTTCCCACAGCTGTAAATCTTTAACTCTGTCAGCTGCACGTCTCATAGTTATCTCAGCCCAGCTGAGAAGGAACAGAGAAAAAAGAATAAGGAAATGTGAGTGTGCTTAGAATTTGTTCCCCTATTTATTTTGAGCCCAATTTTGTACCTGACATTAGGCTGAAAAATCACGTTTTGATTTAGTACAACAGGTAACAGAAACCTTGCTAAGGTTCCATCAGAAACAGGTCAGAGGTTCAAATACAAAGTGATGAGTCCTGGACTGCTTTATGGTTATGAAAGGTATTCACATATCTCTAGTGTTCCAAAAGTTTTAATGTTTGTAATGATACCTCAGGCCTTCCCCTGCAGCAAAACAAACTATGAATTTTAAGTTTAACAGTATTTCAAATGTGTAGATACAGTGAAACGTGTGGAGCAATCTGCCAAAGATAACAGTCAAACACCCAAACTAAACCACCAGACATTTTCAAAACAATGAGCATAAGAAACATGAGAATCTTGCACCTTGAATGTCCTACAAACCAGGGGCAGGAGGGTCCTTCCCATTACAGACACAAGGCCAGTACCTGTGCAAATCTGTCAAGGCAGTTCCCCTGTGGTCTGTGGTTCAGCTGTAGACAGGGATAGCCCACTGGGATTTGTGTCAGAGAAGAAGCAACAGAAGTTGGGGGAAGCCAGTGGAATTCATGTGTTCTCTATGCATGGTTTGACCTCTACGTGACCACCCAGTACCCATTTCTCTCCCAGAGAGAAATGTACTTCAGCTGCAAAGGGTGGAAAACTGACATTTTATTTGCTAAGGTGGTTTCCCCCCACTCCTTCCTTCCAAATCAGTTGGACTTGCACAAAAAGCTTGTGCAGACAACCAGCTTGTTTCTCCCTTTTTCTCACCCCTCATAAAGCACATCCTTTAGTGTGTGCTGTAGGGAGGAGGCAGTGACTAGGATGGCTTTTTTCCACCATTCATACCTGCACAGACTTTTATAGCACAGCATTTTAAAACCTGCTCTTTGTTCCATAGGCTTCCATGTCTGAGGAGAAAAAGGAATCCTTAGTGCTCAGTGCTCTGTTAGGTGTTAACCAGGAATGTAACTATTTTTGTATTTCTTTTGTCCCAAGGTACAGCAGGAAGTCATCAAGTATATATGAAAACAAATCTGAGACATCAAACGTGGAGGCATCTAACAATAAAAACAGGAATTCCAGTCCCAGTGCCAGACAAAAGAGAGGTAGGAGTTCTGAGAAAGAGCTTTTGCTTCCAAAGGGTATTATTTTTATATTTGCATATATTTCTGGGGCTTGATGAGGATACTTTAAATGTATGTTGTTCAAACCCAACATCAAAAACTCAATGCTGCAAAGCTGAGTGACTGTGCAATGAAACTTCCTGAATACTGAGAAGCATCACTAGTTTAGGATTTTTAAGTCTGAACCTTGATGTATTACAGTGCTCTTTATACAACTTGTGTTTTTTAAAAATAGAATTTGGGGGACAATAATATGTGTATTTTAACCTTCTGTATCCTGGTGAAATTGGTTTCTAGGTGCATTTAATTTTAGGACTGTCTGTGGACTTGTCTAATTCATTTCCTTGCTTTATGTCTGAGGTTTTTTGCATCCTCTGACTAGAGGTTCCCCTCTGGTGTACAGTGAATAAACCCACACATGGTCACAGAAAGTCCCTCTGTTGTCTGAGGGCATAAGATATTCTACAGAGTGTAGGTTGAAATGAACTTAAGATGAGAAACCAAATCTCATCTGATAGTAGCAGGAACAGAAAAATCTCTTGACAGCAGCTTCTCTTTTAGGCAGTATTTCTAAATGTTAGAGCAAAGAATTTCCTAATAATATAAAATGAAAATTGTCAGGTTTTAAGAGATTAATGCCCAAATGAGGCTTAAAGTAACAGCCCCTTTATAAATAGAGTAAAAAAGAAAGTGGAATATTATCTCTTTGAAAAATAGGCTACTCACCAAAAGATTTTTCATTGTAATAAGTTTTCATGGAATTAAAAAGTCATTAAAAATTCCAATCTTAAAAATTTATTTCAGTAAATATTTTTTTAAATATAAAAATTCTAAAAGTTAAAAAATGGAAAAGTGACTTTTCCTTTGAAATTCATAAACCCCTTTTAAAAAATTTCTGGGAAAATTATTGATATTTTTAACTGGTCCAGCTTAGCAAGAGTGTGGGAACTGGGATCACCCTATATACTGATTTGTCATTCTTTTGTCTTGGCTTTCCCATGACCAGCTCCTCAGGGCTCTGGCTTTGATCCCACTAGCTCAGCCCAGAGTCTCCTCATCCTCTGGTGGGTGGCTGCTCCTGCAGAGCTGGGCAGTGAGTCTGGGATTTGGGTGTCCTGCAAACCGGGCAGCACAGAGCCAGCAAAGATGTCCCACCAAAACTTGAGGTTGTGTCCCTGTGAGGCACCTCTGGCTGGTTCTCTGCAGGGGCTGAGCTGAGTTTTCTACATATAAACCCATGTTTTGTGTGGACCTGACTGATGGAGTTGCTGCCTTGAACCTATATGGGACCAAGACCCGCAGGAGCCTGTGGGGACCCCTTGTCTACCTGCCCTGCTCAGAGCAGGGTCAGCTGGAACAAGTATTCATGGCCATGTCCTGTTGGGTTCTGAATAGCTCCAAGGATGGTGATTCCACATCTGCCTTGGGGATGCTGTCCCAGGCTTAAACCACCTTCACAGTAAAAAAGTGTTTTTCACATTTTAAAATGGAATTTCCTGTGTTTCAGTTTGTACCCACTGCCTCTCTCATCCTGTCACTGTGCTCCACTGAGAAGCATCTGACTCCACCTTCTTTATTTGATAAGGCCCCCCTGAGACTTTTCTTCTCCAGGCTGAAAAATCCTCTCTCACTCTCTCCTCACGTCAGCTACTGTAACCCCTTAATCATCTTCATGGCCTTTCACTGGATTTACTCAAGAATGTCCATGTCTCTCTTGTCCTGGGGAGCCCAGGACAGGAGAGCATTCCAGGTGTCTCTCTCGTGCTGCAAAGAGGGGAAGCATCACCCTCCTGGACCTGCTGGCCAGCCCAGGATGCTGTTGACCTTCTTTGCCACACGTATGCATTGCAGGCTCATGTTCAACCTGTTGTCCATCAGAACCTGGTCCTCAATATGGAAATGGTTTCCAGGGTTATCTGGTATGCCTGCAGAATGAAGGAAGAGGTTTGAAATAACTCAGGTGGAGACAACACAAATTTAGAGACCAGTGTATAATGCTTTGCTGGTGCTGAAAGGCTATGGGGACTTGTTAAATCCCTACAGGGTCCCTCAGTGAAGTGATACAATTGCAGAGCTGAAGAACTGACATGGAAACCCGACCTCTGCACACATGTACTGTTGTATTTACCATGGGACTCTGTGATAACAAAATGCTGTGGATTTTCTTGCCCTGAGCAAACAGAAAGTAAATGTATTTTACAAGGTTGCCTCACAGGAGGAGCAGCCATGGAAGGGAATGGTTCTTAGGCCAGCACAGATGCTCTGAGAGCCAAAGGCAGCCCCACAGCTGAAACCAACACTTGGTAGCAATTCCACACCAGATGCACCTGCCTGGCCCGAAGTTGGCATTGGGGCACTGGGTAGAAGAGCTGAAGCACACTGACATAATATTTCTGTGTTGTTAAAATCTGTTAATCTCACACCCACCTATGCATGCAGGCAGCTCGGATCCTGGATTATCTTGGCTGCAAATCAGGAAGTGATGGGATGCACTTTCCTTTGGCAGCACAGCTTGTCTGTCACTTGTCCATCAGTGTGGATTCACTGTCTCTTCCTGTTCCCTTTGTACTTCTGGTCTTCATTTATCCCTCTAATGATTTTCACTTGGCAGTGTATGAAGTAAAGAAGAGGAAAAGCAGCCAACACATGGGCTTTCTCCTGCTCCTTTGTCATAAACCTTATGTGTGTTACTTGCCCACACTAAGAGAGGAGCAGATGCAGAATTTGGCAGGAATGTGTGGATGTGGGGGTTTGATCTAGGTCCACCTGTTTCCTGCAATGCAAGTAACTGGGTATCTTTCAAACCCAGAGCCTCAGGACCTTGATCCATCTGTGACTGATCTCTGTGGAGGTGGCTGTCAGGCAGCATGGCCGGCTTATTCATGTGGGAGCCTGGCATGTAAGCTTTGCTGGCATGGCCTCCTTACATCCCAGCAAAGCATGAGATCAATTGCATGACTGTGTGCCCACTTTGGAGGCTGTTAGAAAGACTTTAGGAGGTAAGGCTGAGAGCATATTCAGCTATAGGGCTGACAGGGGCAGACTGCTCAGTGCTAGTGCTGGACAGCAGAAGTGGGACTGCTCACAACACTTGCATGTCCTGCACTGCAAGGCTTCCTCTCTTATTTCTCCCTACAACCTTGTTGTTCCAACCACAGTGATGTGTTTTCATATTAAAAGGCACTAGATCCTTTTTAATGAGCTTGCTGCTAAACTGTATTTTCCTTTGATGAGAGCTACATCCCTTCACCTGTTTTTCTTTGGTTTTGTTTTGTTGTTGTTCTCCATTAAAACTCAGTGAGCCAAACCCAACCGAGGGCCATTTGGCTCAGCTGGTTTAATCACTCTGACCTCATATGACCTTTCTAATTGATTAGCTCTTGCTCAGGCTTGAACTGAATCATAATTTATTTATTTATTTTGAGTTGTCATCCAGTGCTAACCTTTCCTTTCCCATAAGCTGAACAGCTGACCCTTCCTTCCTTATTTCTCTTCCCTCTCCCTCTCTCTCCTAGTTGATGCTCCCACCAGCCTTAACCTTGAGCGCACAGCGCTTGCTAGAAAGCGATTCACATTGCAAGGTCTTTCCAACCGCAGAGCTCCACCCAAAGGTAAAATCACCCATGCAGCATTTGGTCTCAGGCCATCTGTCTTCTGCACTCCCACAGTGTTCTCTCCATCCCATAGTGCCATCCATCACTGTTTCCTAAAGTGTTGCTGCATCTCACCCAAATGCTCCTGTCTGATGCACACATTTGGCTCCTCTTCTCAAAGGCACTGTTACCGAAAATTGCTCCCATGATAGTGTTGGCAAGGCAACCTTTGAGTTGCCCAGTTGGGTCTTTTACTGGTGCACATTGCAAATAATGGTAATTTCCAGTTTCTCTCAAGGGTGAAAGTGTGAACTGGCTTTAGATGATCAGCCTAACTTCTTTCAGCAACTTACAGGCTTGAAGGGAAGAGTATCATCTCTGTGTTGTGCTACACAAGGTGTTCATGTGTTAAATCATTCATTGGTTGGACCTCTTTGTTTTCAAATGTTGCACATCTGTGGCCTAGTGATTACTCTGGGGAACCAGAAGTCAGGAGATCTGAGATTTATTGCCATTTCTACTTAACTGTTTTATATGATACTGTAAAATGGTGTGTTCTGGGTCTTCATGCATACGTGTTTAGCAGATATTTAACATCGAGGTGCAAAGAGCATTAAGTGTTCCTGTGATGGCTGTACAAGGAAGAGATCTCAGAGCAAAGAAGGAAATGTGAATCGAAATTAAACTGAATAACTACGTACAATCACTTACTGAAAAGATACTGTAATTACTCCTTTTATTGTTACTGTGGGGCTTTCTCCTGTTCTCATCAATGGCATTTCCTCTGTGAAGATAAAGGGTTAGTGTGCAGCAATGGAGAAGGTGAGCATCAAAGAAGGAAGAAACAAGATGAATGAAAAGAGAAATGCAGAAGCATTAAATGACAATGTTAGGAAGTAGGTAAGAATGAACCAAAAGCCAGCACAGCCATAAGATTTGCATCACAAGGCTAAGGCTGCGTGTGGTATTAAGATCTGAGGTACACAAACCAGTTTGGGGTCTGAGTACAAAAAACAGTGTTTTTTTATATCCTGTGGCTTGGGGAAACTAATTACAAAATACACATTTCAGAAATAATGCTGTGATTTGTGCAAGTTTGGATCTACAGTTTCAGTTTTGGCCTCTTGCTTTTTTAATGAATTTTTCTTGTCATATGAAATGTCCTGCCTTGTATTCAATGTTCCAGACAGTGAAGCACAGCTCAGAAGAGTTCATACTCCCTCAGCTGTAGGCACTCTCAGCTCAAAGGCTTGCTGGATCTGGTTTCCTGAGGTTCCTGTGAAACACCTCTTACACAATGTCGAGTTTCACTTTGGTGTGCTGTTCTGTCACTGATCTGGTCCTGGCCTGGAGGGAACCATCAGGAGGCAGGTTGGGTGGTGGGGTCATTCCTGCAGGCAAAGCCATATTGGCACTGTGTGGACTGGCTGTTAAGGCGGATTGGAAGCTGTGAGAAGGGAACAGGGAGGTGTCTGCAATCAGCTTGTCCTGCTCTTGAACACTTTGTCTAAAGATTCTTTAATGGCCATGGCAGGGGATGGTGCCTTGAGCTGAGCACACTTTGGTTCAGATCCACTGTGTCTGTTCACGTCAAGAATACAGAAAAGGAAGGGTCTAAACAATAAAATACCAACTAGGGTGAAAACAAGATTGCCTGATGGTTATCAAGTGGTAGTGGAATGTGGATGCTCAGAGAAATGCTGAACTGTCTGCCCAGGCTGGATATGATGGGATGGAAAATGTACACAAGGACCTGAAGGAGAAACTTTACCATCCTGCACTTCAGCAGTGCAGAGACCCCCAGGCAGCTGTACCAGAGCTGGCACTGAAGTGTGTCACAGTCCATGCTCACAGCACTCTGAGTCTCCCCTGCCCTTGGGTCAGCATTAACCACCCTGGCTGGCAGAGCCAAGCTCGTATTCCTTGGGGTTGCCACAACTCCAACACATCATATAGTGAAATCTGGAGAAGTTGTGCCTTCGCTCCTGAGCAGACTTAGACAAAAGGCAGGAGGCTCAGAGTGTGTTTTCAGGCATTCACACAGTTAACTTCTAGAAATGACACATGTAACTCCCAACCATTCATGTTTGTTTTTTAGTGTATTCTGGTCAGTCATCACATAACAAGCAGTTCAGTGTCTAAAATAATCCAAACCTCATCTGTAGACACACACCCCATTCTAGCCATCATGCTCATTTCTCTGTGTTTTGTAGCTGTACTTGGACACTAGTTGGTTGCTAAAATAATAATTGGCATGTCTCCTTTCTGAAGTGTTAAAATTGGTGCAATTGGAATTGCTTTGAAAATATGTTCATATCAACTCTTTTCCATGCTACTTGCTTTGTTGAGGGTATTTTTTCTGTCTGTTTTAAAGGAGCAACCTACCTTCAATTTACCCTCTTCCAGCTGCTGCTTTGCTTTGAACATCTTTTACCCTTAGTGCTTATTAACCTCTAACCCTGCCCTGCATTGCATCTGTCTGTTCTCCCAGATCCAGAGTCTAAGGAAAGAGAAGTTACCCGTCGCTTTTCCCTAGCCTCCTCCATCAGCACCACAGTTAATGCTTCTGCTGTGACCAAAGGTACTGTCACCCTGCTTTGCCGAGCTACCCCTCTCCCTGCCTGCTGGCTGATACATTCACTGCCAAATGCTGTTCACAGAGTGAGTAAATCAGGCTCAATTTTCACAAGTGCAGGAGGTTCCAGTAGAAGAGGAGTCAGGACCAGTGTAATACCTGCAGGGAGGCAGGCCAAGACGTTTGGAATGTGTATCAAGGTGTGCTGCCAGCACATGGAATGACTCTTCCCAGTTTCTCTGTAACAGGCTTCAAAAAGTGTTGCTGGTTTCCATGGAAACTGGATTAATTTTTGGCTGATTTGGAGCTAGGTTTCCAACTTCTCCCTGGTTTGGATTAACTGAAATTCAATTGAAATTATTTCTCTATTTCTTTAAAGCTCTTGCTTTCAAGGAGAGAATCTTCTTATTGTGCAGCACACATCAAGAAAGCCTGAAATAGAGCCAAAAAATAGATGCCAGTTTTAAGCATATTTAGCATAATCACAGTTAGGATTAGAAATTATGTTTGCAAGGAAATTTTCAGACATGTATGCACTGAACTTACACAGTTCATGTGGGAATTTATGAAAGTTTTATATTTGAACTTTATTTTTAGAAAAGGCACTTTTACGAGATTTACTCTAAGTTAGTGCATTAGTGCCTACATTTAACTCAAAAGCAGCCCATGCATTTGGGCAAGCTGGTTGTGTTGAAAATCAGTAAGACTGTAGGCACCTCTGCCTACACATCAGAGATACTTTTGAGAACAGAACACGTGGTCTTTTGGCAGTTCTTGGAATGAAGCAGAGGAACTGATTTGCAAGTTTAAGATTTGCAGGGGCAATTCACAAGCTGAAATAGAAGGGAAAATGGCTGAATTAATTTATATAAAAATTTTCCTCTCTATTTGTCAGGAAGGCAGTTACACAGCTTTGGTGCCTTCTCAATAGCTGAGAAGGATATGAACTGCATCCTTGACTGCCATGAGGCTGTCAGGAAATGAAACTGGTGGGATTGGTGGGCAAAGGAAGGATGTGCAAAGGAAGGAAGTCCCACTACCTACAAATGTTTCTTTGCCAGCCCCTTTAGACCGTGACAGTAAAGCATCACCACATGCAAGTGATGGGCATAGCACAGGAGAAGAGGTTCTTACAGCTTTCTGTCCTCAGCAACAATTCAGAAATATATGATCAGTTGCTAAATTATGGGAAGTATTAATTATTTCCTAATAATTATTTTCAAAGCTGGGGAACAAAATGAAGCACATACGTAAAAAGAAGAGGGTCAACAAAGGGTTGTTCTTTGGTGTGGTTTATCAAAGAAAGCATGTGTGAATTGCAATGAAATTCAAAAGCTGTTACAGTTTCGTATCAAAAAATTCTGTCCTAGAATCCACAAGTCCACCACAAGGCTGTTGGCAAGCTTTTGGAATAGAGAAAGCTACTTTTGCAATTATTTTAAAAGCTAGAAGATAAAATCAGTGCTTTTCAATTAAGTATTTTATTTACAGCATCTGTTTTAAGAAACTATTTCAGATGACAAAAGAACTGAAGCCTGAATCTTGTATTAGCATCAGCCCAAATTCAGGTCTAGCCAGGGTATTTGGATCATCACTTTCAAGACTACGGCTACTGCTGTGTCTGATCCTCACTGCTGACAGTTCAGCTCCCTCCACATGTGGAGTGGGGGCACAGGAGAGGTTGTACGTGGACCTGTGACAGGTGTCCTCCCCTTCTGTGGGGTGTAAGTGTTGGCTTTTGTGCGCTCTGCCCTGCCAGCCTCACGGGCGAGAGCTGCGATTGTGAGTCTGGCTGCCCTAGTGCCACCTCCTGGTCAAGAGTGAGAGGGAACTTCTGTCAGACCTGACGGGAAGCAGATACTGTTACTGTGATGTCTCGATGTCTGTTGCCAAAAGGGATCTATCTGTTTCCTATGCACTTCACAGAAGTGTTTATCTGCACCACCTAGAGTTTAGTGGTTGACATTTTTTCTGGTTGAAATGGAAAGTATTAAGCAGGTAGCGTTTCCAAGTAACAGGAAAACAAGTTTCTCCTTTAACAGTATTTATAGCCTTGTGACTTTGTAAACTTCACACAGGTCCCCTTGTTCCTGCAGTTAAAGTCAAGAGACATGAAATAAAGAGTGACCCAACTCCCCTGGGGTTTGAAGGTATGAGTATTTCCATCCTGCATGAAAACCTGTTTGATGATATTCACTGAATTCACATCTCATCACAGCTGGCAGATGACACTGGAGTCCATTAGGGCTTTGGGGTCAGTTGACCTGTATAACTGGGATAAAGACAGCTTGTCACTCCCTTGCCTGTCCCCTGCACTCATGTTATATTCACCTAGGGATGGGCCTAAAAACCCCAATTGTCTGCCTGTTTTTGAAAGTAATGGTCTAGACTATCACCTGGATCTGAATTTCCTGCTGGCTTCAGCCTCCCTCCATGGAGTGCAGCCACAGGGAGCCACAGGGCTGCTTTTCACCTTCACCTGCAGTCTGGCCACTTGCACCCCTCTTCCCTTGTTAGTGTCTATACCTCATGAGAGGAGCAGGAGCCATGTGCATGAAGACTACAGAAGAGGCTAGACTGTGCATTAATAGCCATTTAAGGTGCAGTGTTTCATTTCAGACAAGCAGAATTTCCACCTATTTGTTGCAGCAGATTCATGAATTAATGTTTAGTAAACATTACAAAAGAGTTAAGTTGGGACACTCTTACCCAGCCACTGGAAGATGACCAGCTTTCATGGCCAGCTTTCCCCTTTACTGAACATTTGCTAGAACATGTTGCCTTGTGGGACACAAGGAGCCAGGTACCCCTGAGGCAGGACAGGGCAAAGAGAGATGCAGGCTGAAGAACTCTGTCTTAGCATTATGTAGTTTTGCACAAAAACGTGGTAGAAGGAGCAGGTGAACAGGTCAGTGATGGAATCAGTGACATATCAGAGCTGTGTCCTGTGTCACTCTCAGCAGAAGAAGAGATTGGAACAGAAGAAACAATTCAGAGACAGCAGCAGTTTTGCTGTTCACAGAATATTTCCTTTTGCCAGTGACCCCTGGCAATGTGTTTATAATCATTCTGGCACACAGAGTCAGAGTTTCCCAAACTGTGGTGTTTCTACCTCACTTTCCTCACTGACAGATAGCACTGGTCTCAGCATACCATGTGGTTCCAGAGGTAGGGGGGATTTTGAGGTGCAAGTACTAAATGTAGCATAGAACTGACCTGCTCCTCATTGCTTAAAAACAAGGTCCTACTGTACAACATCCATCACCAGACTGAGTTGCTTTAAGTAGGAAACAATGAACTTTATCATCCCTTTACCAGAAGATACTGGTGCTATTGCCAGGGCTCTGACAGAGGATTTGATGTACTTAGATGAAAATATCCACCACAAAATTCATCCCCCCCTTATATTAATCAAGAATGAAATAATTCATTTCTGGCCTCCCTGGTCCCCTGTCGCTGCTGTATGGGTTGGCATCAAAACTACAGACCATCATTTACAGAGTGATTTGAAATGCTGCAAGGAAAATATGTTAAAAATGGATGAGGAAGCTGTAATGAAATAGAACACTGCACTGTTCACCCAGCAATTGTTTTCCTTAATTAACATCAGTATTTCTGTTTGATTCATTTGGCTGTTCTCTGTACTCCTCAGACTTACAGTTTTTCTGTGGAATGCTGGTGTCCTTTCACTCATTTGTGCTGGTCATGTGTCTCCTCTTTTGTAACTGTTGGACCCCAGTCCACCTGTTTGTTAAAGAGACTGCCACTGGCAGAGGTGATGCAGGAATTCACTTTGTACTGGTTGTCTGGTCCCTTTTTCACCTTGAAGACACAAACTGTACTTCCTGTCACAGATGCTTTTGAGAACACCATATTGGCCCAGACTAAATGTAATACCGGTTCCACCACGAGACCCGTACCTAGATCTGCCTCACAGACAGGTAAACAGAATTAAAGCATTTATAATCTAAATGTGAGAGTGTAATCTAAACTTACAATAATATTTACTCTCTTTAACATAAAGAGATTTTTCTCTTTTGGTGAATATATTTTCTCATCAAAGCAACAAAAGAACAAGCAGGTCATCACTAGCAGGTATAGAAACAATGCCTCAGATTCTGGTTTTCTGAGGTCAGGAACAGCTGAAAATAATTCTTTTAATTGATGTCAGAGAGCTCAGAATTTTATGCCTTATTTTATAGCTTGAATTAAGTATGAAAAACGTAGGCTATTTCTTAGTCTCTGAAATTAGAATAGCAATTTGTGTGGAAGAGGAAGGCTGATGCATATATTTGCAAGGAATCCTTGCTGGTGAGGTTTCTGCCTTGGATGCTCTCTACAAATGACAGTGGCAAAAGATTACAGAAACTTTGTCTAAGGGGGAGGGGGAATATCTTTTTCTTTTGGTGTTTGTAGCCCAACCTATGAATTTGAACTAAAATTGCTGTAGCAGTTTGAAGTTAACTGGCATCATTATATTCTTGTACGTTTAGGCACTTGCTAGTATTTTGCTTCTCTGAATAAAGTGATTCAGAGTAGTGTCACTTCAGAGGCTGGTTTACACCTTTAAAAGAGCAGATGACCAAACCATACCTCAGGGTATCGCTGGGGATGCAGCTTTGCTGGGGAAGGTCACTCTGTCTCTTGGATTGCAGTTGTTGGAGCACTCATGGCCCCCGGGTAACAGGAGGGAAGAGAAGGGGCTGCATGACCATGTGTTGCACCAACCAGAGCCTATAGCAGGGAGGATGTGCATGAGGAGGGATTAAATAAATCAGTTAATAAACCTATTTCTCCCTGATCAGGTCACTTTTCTGTTTACTGCCTGAAATAACCTGCTTGGGTTTTGTATTGTCTCAGGCCAGGTGCTGGTGTGGTTGTGAGTGCTGGGATATGCACAATCCCACCATGTGAGCATCTGTCTCTGTGCCCTGTGGTCAGAGCACTGCTTTGCTTCACCCAGCAATGGCCCACAGGATGCAAAGAGTTTGATTCAGCATCTGCTCAGCCCAAGTCCCTGAGAATCAGCTGATGCAGAGCATGTACATTAATTAGGAAGCACATGGTGTTTTGACTGACTGTTCAGCTTGTATCTCTCAGGGCTGCAGAAATCTTTGGTAAATGCAAAATCTGTTTCCTACGAGCTGGATTGTTGTAATCCCAATCCCATCAGAAAAGGGACAGGCATCAAGTGAAGGAAAGTGCAGATCACGATTGCCCTCTGTACAGAAGAGGCTGAGCTACTTTTGCATCATGGGAGCCTCAGACAGGCAGGTCTTATAAGACTCAGCCTCAGTTTCCTTCAGGACACATCCTATGGACATACTTTTGTAGGTAAAGAAACTGGGGCTGTTGTGCTTGGGCTGGAAATCTCTTACTGAGTCCCTTCCACATGGCTGGGGTGGCTTTGGGTGCAATCATGCTGTAAGACTCCTGAGAGCAGAAATAGGAGTGTGACCTTCTCTCCATACCCGCAATGTCTGGTTTTCTTTGTGCCTGGTTTACTCTGTCCCTTCCCTGCACTTCCAGCCTTCTCCAGGGTATAATTTTGTAAGTTGCTTAGGTGGTAATATCCCCTTGGGGTGAGATGGAGATAAGAAGTCAACAAAAATTCCATGGTTTTGGACTTCAATTTATAGATGAGCATATGGAGGTAAGCTGGAAACTGAATGAGCATGGCCTTCTGAAAGTCACATCAGCACCAGTTATCATTTGCTACAGCACTGGCTCTGCAGAAATATTCCTGGTCCTTGCTTTTTGTAAATTCTGAACTGAAGGGATTTAGCAGTGCTAAACACTGCACTGATGGACATGCACACTGTGGCCATACAGTCTGCCCTCCCACAAACGACAGGGAGTGTTACAGGGTTTTAGACATAATTTTTATTGGCAGAATCAGAGTAAGCTATAAAAAGGTACCCGTGATTCAGTAAGTGGAATAGTGAGAAGTGAATCTGTGACATTTATTTTATAAAGACTGATTCTGAAATAGGCTAATGACTGATAGCTAACTGTTCTTGGTTTTTATCTCCTTTGAAAAGGTTGGCCCAGCAGGCAAATGCCTTCTCTTGACACATTTGAAGATTTTGAAGCCATTCCTTCCAGCATGGATGAACTCTCCAACTCTTCTGACTTGGAGGAAGAAACCAACCCTAACAATGTAATTCCTTTTTCAAATTACACTGCCCTTTTTTTCCCAGCACAACCTTCTCCCCCTCCTCTCTAAGGATCACAATGTAACCTGCAAAGTTTGGGTTCATACCAAGCTTAAATTCATAGATGTGTAGGAATACAGAAGTTGGGAAGTTGATCTGGGGTGTTGGGAGATTATTCCAAGACTATTTTGTTGATCAGAATGAGGAACATAAAAAGCCACCCTTACTTGTAAACTGTCGCTTTACTTGTTACAGAAGGGAGGGAAAACTCTGAGCCTTTAAAAAAGTAATTTCAGACTTTTCCAGATAACTTCACCTGGTGTCACAAAACCAATTTTTATATCAGAATAATGGCTGACTGGCTAATCCTGAAGCCTGAATAGCACAGTTCTATCCTAATTTTGAATAATATTCAACCTGGGCATGATAAAAGGAGTAAGAAGTGACACAACTCCCTATACGGAAGAAACCTCTGCCAGCTTAAAATCCTAATTCAGCATTTAACTAAACTGACTCTTGCACAGTTTTCTTCCAATCATAGTGACTATTTCTGGTGCCTTGTTTCATCCATTTTAGGGGAACAATCTTTTTCGGGTAGAAGGCAGTTTTGACAGCTGTTTCCCGGATTCTCTTGCTCTTGAGGATGGAGATTTAGTGCAGTTTGTGCAGGAAGGAGAGAATGGTCAATGGTAAGTACAGCAGAGACAGAATTTGACAGGTAAAACAGCCATAAACTCCTGGAAAAGATGGAAAATATTCAGAAGAATGTCAAAGTCTCTTAAAAATCAATCTAAATCTACTCACCCCTTTGACCACAACATGAAAGATGCAGTGGGAGGCACGAACACACAAGCAGCTTTGGTTAATTCCACCTGGTTGGCTTTCATCCCAAATGCTTTTGGCGTGAGGCTTAAGAGGACAGAAGTTTGCATAAAGGAAATGGAGGGGATTGTCTAGACTTTTGACACATTCTAGCCAGAAGGACAACTGTCAAAGGCAGCACTCCCCTACAGGATACATCAATAAAATCCCCACACCTTTCACTGAGAGCATTTTTAGCCTGAAAGGTTTAGATATAAGACGTGACTGACAAAGGGGAATGAGTCTGACCTGCCCCAAGCTCACATATGTTTTGGTGTATTTATTCTCTCTTACTGCAAAGGGGGTGTTTGGAACAGACCTGCCTGGACATCTGAATTCTCCCTGCATGGGCAGTTTGGAGGAAGAAAAATCTGATCTCCTTACAGTGCCTGTGCAGTCAGACCCTTCACTCAGAACTGCCACGTAGCTGAGAAGGGAGCAAGTTCTGTAGGGTAGTTGGGAAGGGAACTAAACCCATCCACCCTGGGTGGTATTTACAGCAAGGGGCTGTAAATGCATAATACAAAATATTCATTTTCTTCAGCTTTGAATTTACAGTCATAGAATTATTTAGGTTGGAATAAATCTCCATGATCATGGAGTCCAACCATTAACCCAGCACTTCCAAGCCCCAAGTCAGTGTCTCAAACACAGGCCAAGGCTCTAGTTCCTTGTCACACAGTGTGAAAGTGAGCTCAATATGGGATTCTGGGTCACCATCTGAGACTGAAGAAACTTAGTCACCAGTAGGACTGCCCTGGGTCCTCTGCCTTCTTCTTTAGTCTAGGAAATAGCTGCCCAACATGCACCTCTAAGAAACACAACCCAGCAAAAGGGAATACAGGAAAATTCACCGACTGTTCTCTGATTTCAGGTTAGTGAAGAAACTGGTCTCTGAGAAAAGTGAATGGGTTCCTTCCAGTATCCTGCAGCCAGCAGAGGGGGACAGTAACAACATAATTAAGAACAGCAATGCAGGTAATACAGAAAACGTGTTACTGGCATCTTTTTTTTCTATACTGAAAAAGGGTGTGATAAAAAAAGCTGCAGTAAAAAAGTGCACTTTCTGTTTTAAAGTGCTCACCTGAGTGTATGTGCTGCAGTCTCTGGTGACGTGGCCGAGCTAGCCTGAAATTTGGTGCTTGGCTGTCAGAACTAGTTGGGCACAGCAGTTTTCCTTGGCATACTTTAATTGTTTTCCCCAACCTGGACAGAACTTGAATCTCTCACCAAACTTCTATGGCTACCAGTACTTTATAGCTAGCCCAAGTGTGTCATATGGCAGGGTGTGCCTGCAGGATAGCTTTGATCCTGACATGGATAGTGTTTTGGATGTAGATCAGCATCAGGGCTGTGGTTCTGGCCTAGGTTTGAAAACATTAAAATTTCATGAACCATTACTGCTTTCATCATATTTCACAGCTGGCTCCAAAAGCTGTAGTAAGGCAAGATTTCAGCCAAATCAGCACTAAAAGCCATCCTTTCTTCAGCTTTGGTTCTGACCTAATACCCAAAACGGTTGCTCTGGAAAAGCTGAATCTCAGCAACTCTGCACATCAAAGGTTTACAATTTTAGATTAATTTTTTCTCACCCTTACACATAATTTGCCAAAATGTGTCCTGTTTTTCTTCCGGTAACAGAAGACAATGAAATCTGGCACAGCCATTCCCTGAGGACCTGTGATAGAGAGCTACCAGCACTGTATTCTGTGTTACTGGTCTCTCCTGATTTTTTTTATTTTTTTTTTTGGGTCAATTTGTTAAAGTGAAGGAAACTGTTTTGAACCTCAGGGTTCTTTGCTGTGGTTTAAAGGGAGTTTGGTAATTGCTGCCCCTTCACCTCCACATCAGGTCAGTTCTGTCTTCACCCTCGGTGCCCAACTATGGCATGTCTAATGCTTCAAAAGAAGAACAAAGCCATGTTCACATTACAGTTCATTATATGCCAAAAGAGCTTCCCTTGCCTTTAGTGAAGGAATTAGGAGAGCAGTGGAATTGTGATTATTTATGTTTTATTTTATTTCAGGCTTTTAACAAAGAACCTCAAGACTGTAGATGGAAAATCCTGTAGACATATTGTAGTGACAATGCCCATGTCCTCCTTTTCAGACATGTACAACGATTCCTGCAGTACAGCCTCAGTAGAGTCAGACACCAAGGAAAGCGAGGTGGCCAAAAGTTTCCCAGCAGAACAGAGGGCTGGCAGCTGAACAGCAGGACCAGCCTTCCTCAGGACCCCATCCATCTGTCTTTATTTTGGGTGGACACTGGATCAAAGTTGCCTTTCTCACAAGCTCTGAGGTTCACACTTCACTAAAACTTTATCAGCATGAACAGAGGAGAACTGTGCTGTCCACCTGGCAAGCTGGAAAAAACAAACTTGAAAGGAGCATTAAACATCCAGAAAACATCAAACCCACCTTCAGTGTTAGAGGAGAAAAGTGCTTCTCGCATTGATATCAAACTGTTTCAGAGATGTGGCCTAAATTAGGTCGACAGCAGAGCTGAAGAGTTTCTATGCACGCACCTTTTGGCAACTTTGCTTGAGCACCACGTCACTGCAAGGGGCACGTGGATGGTTACGAGTTCTTGCTCTACTGTGGGGTCGCCTGGAGGTTTTTCCATTTGCTTGCCTCTGGCTGTGCCTTCCCTGTCCTCCTTAATTCCAGATGATACATCATCACAAACGTGCCCTTTCTGCTGATGGTCAACACCAAAAACATCTAATTTTAGGGTGGCTGAGGAAAGGAAACTTCTGACTGGGACCATCCGAGAGGCTGCTGCAGCAGCGCCGTGACTCCTGCACGACGGCAGGGGCAGGACCTGCTGCACACAGCATTCCACAGCTCGGAATGATGCAGGTGGCAGCTCCTGGCTGTGGCATGGAGGCGCAGGGCTTAGCAGGGAAGTAAAGACATGTAACAGCTACTGTGACAAAGAACATTTTGAACTCTTTTTACAATCTAAGTCATTCCTCTGCCCCCTCTGCAGTCTCTGGTTGCTGGATCACAACCCTTTGCATTTGGTGCCGAGAATTCAATTGAATGCCATTTACTGTCACATGTTTGAGTAGACTGCATGCTTTCCTTGTGTGCTGGGCTATGAGTAGATACATTTCACCCCCCATTTGGAATATACTTAAGCATTGCAAATAGGAGTGAGCATTAGAGTGGATAAAGTGTTGTTGTTAAATACTTCTTTCCAGGATATTTGATTAAAGGACTGTACCAAATCTCTGCCACATCAGGATGTAATGTATAATATAAAGTGATGAGAGATGTTATTATTCCTATACAAGCCATTAGCTCATTTAGAGCAGCTGTTAAGGCATAAAGGCATTTTGATGGTAATTGGGTCTTAGGTCCCACAAAAGCTGCTAATACTTTAGTGAAGGTAAGTATTGACTAAGGGTTGCAAACAGGCAAAGATCAGTCTGGTAAAAATGACCCTAGAAGAAGCTCAAGAGTGAGTGGCTTTCACTCTTAGGGATGTTTTGTTTAAGGCTCAGACTGGTGGTGCTTTATGTAAATAACAAAGGGGACGAAAACACTAAAAATGGAGATGAAGCAAAACCAAAACCGACTCTTTACTAATTGAGCCTCTGAGCAAAACAGTAGGTGTGTGTCTCATCTCTGCTATCACCTTTGCAGGGACCTGAATGTTTTTCTTTCTGCCTCGGTGGAGGCTGGTGTTGCAAATATCTCAGTGTGTGAGTCAGGACAGCTGTGGAGCAGGTAGATAGTCCCATTCGAGAAAAAGCCTTGGAACAGGTTTTTTTGGCCTGTGAAGACATTGCTTGATTATGAGTTGCAATGTGGTGATTAATTCCCGTGGTTCTTCTAACCTTCCATATCTAAACTCTTTGATTTCAGACATTTTCTGTTCATGACTAAAACCTGAGGGTTCTGTACCTTTTTGGAAAATGACTTTTGTCATACAGAGATAGGAGTGTGCCTGTTCCGTGCTGGTCATTCACCTCAGAAATGACATGTATGCTCTCAGGAAGACAAATCCTCTTGGTCTACTGTAGTTATCAGCATCTTGAGAAAAGAATTGATTCCTTTCAGTCCCCTAAGGAAAAATGCAGTGATGTTTTCTTGTAGTGAAATTCCTTTATCCTCTCCCTAAAATGAGTCCATTCTGGTTTCAGTGATTTCTGCCCCGATAACAGTGCTGCTGTCTAGCCCTGCCCTAAGCACAGGAGAGGGAAGGGGTAGGAAGCATTGACTGCATATTAATAAGTACAGTAAGCTTTTGAGTGAGGGAGAGAGAGACAGGGAAGGGTTATCCTGGGTATATGAAACTGCCAAAATGAAGATTTGTGACACTGCTGACAGACGGAATGATGAAAACCTGCACTTTGGAGTTTTGTTTTTGAGGAATCCCATTCTGATGGTGAAATGCCAGTGGGAAGTCTCTGAACTGAAGATGAGAAATCAGATATTGCCAGTCCATTTCTACCTCTGCTGTGAGCAGAGTGACAGGGTGCAAATCCTACATCCCCTGGTGCTGCAAGGCCTTCCTGTAAAATGGGAGCTACTGAATTCCCTTCCAGTTGAATTATGATGCTCAATTTTACCACATACACAAAAATTGGAGACCCTTCAGGGGAAAGCCAAGTATTGAACTCCAGATGCCTCACTGTGCCCTCCATGAGTGCCAGTGGCAGCACCCTGTGGACCAATCTAGAGCTGGAGCAGGGAAGAGGATTGCTGACAAAATGTCTCCTCTCCCAGCTCACCATCTCATTGTGACAACTGCAGAGGTATGGGCTGGATTATCACAATTCTCTGCTTTGCTTTTGAGAACATTGTTTCCCTGAAGTCCCATATTTTATCCTGCTGGACCGAAGTCTGAGTCACTCCTGCTCCATGAATGTCCTGAGGATGACAGGTAACTCTCTGCCCCATGGCCATGCAGCAGTGGCACAGCACTCTGGTCCTGGGGAGCTGACTGTGCCACAGCTACTCGAGCACCCTGGACCTGAGCAGGGAGCCCACAGCCATTAACTGTGTTTTAACCCTCCTGCAGTGCTGGTGAGCCAGAGGCAGCTCCCTGTTTGTGTGTCCACATTCCCAGGACACAGGGCAGCCCTGGCAGCTGCTGCTGGGCAGTGACTGAGCGTCTCTGTCACTGAGACAGCGTTTGCTTTGTGAAACAACAAAGTTCAGGGACAGACCAGGCTGCTGACAAGTCCAGGAACAGCCCACAAGAAGTAACCCACTGGTTTTGCTGATGAGACATTTTAAGGTTTGATGACTTTTTGGTTTTTTTTTTCTTTTTTCTTTCTTTTTTTTTTAAATGGTAGACAGGGTAGTCTTTTAATTAGTGTATTTCTGTCAAGCAAGGTGATAATTGAGGGAATGACTCTCCATGTACAGTCTAGAATATGATCTGATAATGTCCAGCAAGACTAACGTGTATGTTAAGGTACACTTTCTATGTAGGCCTTTGTCACCATCCTCCATCCTTTTCAGGCAGATGCACCTAAAAATCATAGTTTTCAAATACAGATTTCATTGTGTGGAGATGATATAGTGACCAGAAAATAATTTAAAAGTAGCAGCTGCCACTAAGTTGTGGTTGTGGAAGACACGAGATCCCAGGTAAACCTGGGCTGTAGCAGCACTCGTGTTTGAGCAGTGCCCTGGCTGCTGGGCCATGCCTGTGCCAGCTGCCTGCTGTGCTCTCTGGGCCAGGGCTGGTGGGACCTGCCCTGGGCTGAGGGGCCCCCCTGCTCTGCTGCTCTTCTGTGACACTTGCAGAAACTTCCATCCCCAAACCTCCCCCTGCTCAGCCGGGTGTGGGGGCAGCACGGTCCTTCCTCACCAGCAGCAAAGGCAAAGAGACGGGCAGTTGCCGTGGCACAAAGTCTCACTTTTAGTAAACCAGGCTACCATTTGACAGGCCTGATCCTCTCCTCTCACCTGCAGCCCCACAGGGTGCAGAATCACACCAATGGTCCTTGTCTTGGTCATAAACACCTGCAGCCAAACCACCCTCTCTGAGCTCTGGCTCTCCTTGCCAGTGACAGCAAACTGTGTGTGTGTCTTATGTTCTGGTTGTGTGTGTGATGAAAAGCCATTTTATTATCTATGATTTTCTTAGACTCTTGATAGTTCAGACAACATTGGGTATGAGAAAGGCCTTGTGCTTTCTTTCCAAAAAGACTCAAATACTTCAAATATATATATGATTAGAAATATATAAGAGTAATAAGAAAAAAGAGCCAAAATGTGTATTTCTTCTTGCAGCTGGAGCTGAAATAGCTGCTAAGATTTCCTCTCCCCAGCTGAGAATTGGTACAGTTTGTTTTTCTTACATGATTTCCATGGTGATGATAATGATGTATTTGTATATTGTGACTGATGAGAGATAATCAGACAGGGAAAGAGCACAGAATTACCTGTTCTTTTTTTCCCGTCAAAACAGAATGTATGAATTTATTACAAGAAAAAAGTGTGCAAATGAACTTCCTGTAATTAGGCCATTCTGACCTGTGTAGAACCACACTTTGTTTGAAATTTATAAAAATTATAACTAGTAAAAACCCCTGTGGTTGATGTCTCTATATGAAGCAATAAGTCAAGTGAGGTTTTTCCTATTCAAAATAAATGCATATTAGTGAAGGTGCATCATCACAGCTGAAAAAATCCATATATCTGCTCAATATAACTTTTATTTGTCCAACACACATGTCACAAAAGGCACAGTGCTTGGTTTCTTTCCTTTACCCATCTCCTTTAGTCATGTTCCTCAATCCCTGGGACTCTCAGGAGAGTGACAGTTCAGAGGAAGTTGTAGGATGGCTTTATTATAGTTACCCCCAAGATACCTGCAGGCCTTTGGCTACCAGTGTTTATTAGGGAGTGCTAATTGACCCAAATACATGTCGTGGAGATGCAAAAATAAGAGTGTAGAAGCACAATGCAAACCGAGCAAAATAAATTGGGACTAATTTCAGCCAGTATCCAGGTTTCTGGGGGCAAACATCACCTCACTTGAATTTTCAATTCATTTGCCTTATCATGTTCTTGCAGTGCAGTATTGATATGAGAAAAAGAGGGATAAGGAGCACAGGAGATGCCTTTGTGTGTCCCCCTCTGCCCCAGCAGGCCCCCTGGCAGGATCCCAGGGCTGGGGATGCAGCCGGACAGGTGAGCAGGAGTGACGCTCTCCTGTTGCAGATCCCTGCTGTGCAGGGACCTGCTCCAGCCCGGCCTGGGTTGCAGGAGCCGCTTCGTGGGACAGAGTTGCCCTTTGCTGAGGAGTGTCTCTGGATACATCCCTAAGGGTGAGCTGACCCACACGCGACAAGCCCAGGCCCGCAAGGCTGATCAGCCAGCAAAGGCTGCTGAGGGTCCCCACCTGAGACAGGAGCCCTTGGGGGGCTCCGCTCAGCCCCGTCTCGCTCTTAGCAGGTACTCTGCGGAGATGGCTCAGGGTCACACCTCGCCCTTCTGTGCCTTAACATGACAGAAGGAGTTCGGCCCTAAAGAAAGGACTCTTTTGAGGAGCAGAGGGGAGGTACTGATGTACAGGCTGTGACCCTCCCCTGGTGCCGTCTGCATCAGGTTATCGGAACTGGAGGGAGGTGCATGAAGCTTTTCCTGACCAGCCTTGCAGAGCCCCAGGTCTCAGCTGCAGAGCGCAAGCTTGTCCTCCCCCCAGTCAGCCCAGCAGTCACTTCTGTTTTCGCTTTCTTTGCTAACCATAATTTATTTCCTTCTGTGGTAGTTTGCAGACCAGAAGCATCGGTCCCCCCCTCCCTCTCCACCTCCTTCCCAGCCATGTGACTGAGCACTCCCTGCATCAAGTGAAACTTTTCAGTCCCCAGGAAATCTCAATTTCCTCTCCACCCACTCCACGGTGAGAAGCAGCATCTCTCGCACCTCAGCCCTGCCGGCCATGGGGAGGAGTGCACGGCAGCTCTTCTTGCTGACCTTCGCCTGCGGTGAGTAACATCATCCTTTCTGTCTGAAAAGTGAGACAGATTGTGCCAGTTTTGTTTCTTTGCAGTTAGGACAGCACCTGAAAGACAAAAAAGTTTGAACAGTTTTGTTGCTAGCACTAAGGGTGCTTTTAGTGAAGTCCCATTGCTAAGAAATAACCATAACTACGGTTAATTGCAAATAGTATAGATGTTTTACTCTCTACTTTTTCTTGCACTCTGGTGACATAAACTCTGACTGTGTGAAGTCAGCTCAAAGCAGTGTGAGAAGCAGACTTTTTTTGGCCTTGCTTTTCTTAATTAGTTTCCAGGCCAGCAGAACTGACTGAAAATGTTGAGTGAGACAAGCAGGAAATTAAAAACTAAAGAAGCATTGCTTGAGTCATTAATTCATTTGCATTGCAAGATGCAGAGCATGATCAGGAAGGCAGGAGTGAGGCAGGGGGCTTGAAGAAGACAGGCTGGGGTTTAACTCAATGACAAACCACATCAGAGTCACCGTTTGATCCTTAATGCTGCTCTGTGAAAATCCGTGGAGCCAGCCAGATCAAGGACGTCTCCTAGTGCTTTGTCACCTGCAGCAGTACAAAATTTGCCCTGTGAAGAAGGACAGAGGCTTGATTTAATCTGTGTAATGGCCAAGGGGGTTTGAGCTCGCTGTTGGAGCACTGAACTTCTGTGGTGGGTTTTGCCATTGGCACACAGGGATCACACCAGGAACAATCCCTGTCCTCCTCCCAGTGCATGAACAGGGAAACTGCCCAGGGACTCGACCACGGGCAGCTCCTGCTGTGTCCCTCTGCATTCCCACGCCTGCTTCACAGCCAGAGTCTGCTGAAGTAGCCCCAAAACATACACATGAAAGGAGAGCGAGATCAGACTGAGAAGTAACACTAATAACTCAGTGGTCAGCAACCACAATTGACCAGAAAGAACTTGTTTCCTCAGCTCTGTGTGCATTTTTGATCTGTCCTTTAATGATTTGTTGTGATGTTTTATTAATATCACAGAGTCAAGTCTTCCTGTGCAGAGAGGGAAATAAACATAATTAGAGTTTAAGGGATAAAGGTCAGATGGCTGGGAAGCTGTGACAGTACCGAAACCTTGCAGAAAATCTTGGTGCATTTCCAATTCCTTCAGCAAACCAAAGCCAGAGCTGGTTGAGAGTGTTTTCAGTGATTACAGAGCTGGGTCAGGTTTTGTGTCCACACAGAATCAGTGAGATAAACACAAGCATTTCTTCTGGCAGCAGAAAGCAGGACAAACCTGCTGGGCAGCTGAACAGCATGAGTGTGGTTGGATGAACAGGGGAAAATATCCTCAGTAAGGGTTTTTATCACCCACCCTGTTACAAGATGGCAGGCTGAGAAATGCCACAGCCAGAGCACGGCACTGAGCACTGCCCTGCCCACCGCAATGCCTGGGAGCACAGCGGTGACGCTCCTCATGACTCAAACTTGTCTCTAAAGCATGAAAATGGGATCTCCAGGCCCAGACTGGGAACAGTGAATTTCTGAGAGCTGCCCTGATCTGTTCCTGAGAGTTTTGTTCTGGAGCATTGCATGGAGGCTGCCTGGGCTCAGACACAGCCCTCAGCATCTGTAACACACAGCTCTGATGCTAAAGTGAGAGGAGGGGATTGCAGCTGCTTGCTTTAGGAAGATACTCCCCGGGCACTTGCATTCCTCAAGTGAAGTGTTACTTGTATGAAGTTTTGAGTTGGCTTCATGGGAGGGAAAGAAAGGAGACTAAAGGGAGGTTGCAGAGCTGCCATTTCTCCTTTTCCTGTGGCCCCTTTTGCTGGCAGAGCCATGGGAAGGGCTGTGGTGGGGGGAGCTGTGCCAGGCTCCCTGAGATCATGGCAGTGCTGAGAGAGCCACGGGAAAGCCTTCCTGGCCTTAGCTGGAGGGCAGGTCAAGGACCCCATGGGCCCACCTGCCCCCTCACACAGCAGAGCTACCAAACTACCTCCAAGAGCCACCAAAAAGAGCCAAGACCATTAGGTGCAGACAGAGAGTAATCCTTACCCATCCCTGGGGCCTCATGTGGACAAATGCCTCTTGAGAAGACAGTCCAAGCAGCGTGGCCATGCACTGGTAGATGCTCCAAAATGCTTGGGAGAGCCTGGAGGAGTGGTCTGGTAGGTCACCCCGTGAGCAAGAGCCATGGCCACCCCAAAGACATTTCCATCTTTACCCCTCAGTGACCGTGTCAGGCTGGATAATGAAAAAATGTTGGGTTGAAATGACCTTTTGGGGAGAACAAAACTTCACTTAACAGCCATGGGTGGCATTCCAATGTCAGTTAAATAATACTTCTCTCCACATCTCTAAGGTGTTATTTGGTCAGTAATCAAAACCAATCTGTGAACTAACAATCAGTAAATACTGACTTTCTTTAAGACTTGTGTAAATTTAAATATGGGTGGTTTCACAGCCTTCTGGGGAAGAAAGAGTGAAAATGGCAACTTCTTCTTTCTTGTTTTTATCATGCTGATACACTCAGATGCAACTACCCATAGCTGATACATGGCAACTGCTCTGACTTTCCAGGGGCACACAGAGGAAATCAGTTATCTGCTTTTCATCTCTGCAGCAGCTGTGGTAAAGTGTAGGGGAAAGTGAGAAAATGAGCCAAAGGATCATATTAATTATGCATTTTTATGTTCATTTTGATAAAAATCACAATATTTTTTGAGGCTTTTCAACTGTCTCAAAGTGCACTTTGATGATAACAGCTACACTGGCAGTCAAGTATGTTCTGTACAGCACAGAGTTTAGGAATATGGGGTATATATCCTTCTGCTCTTCTCAGGGAAAATTGTGTGGGTTAAGATCTATACATCTGCTCTTGTTTCTTTTTTATCTTGAATTTGATTATTCTTATTTAGTATATATGTATGCTAAAATGGTGAGATTTTGTGAATTCAGCTATTATTGAAGATCTCTGTTCATGATGAGTGAAAATAATTAAAGAAAAGGAAGAACTTTTGAGATTTCAGCTATTTTCACTCTGAATGTGCCTCTGGCCTTAATCTATCCTAAAATCCAAATTTCAGCAATCTGCCTGCCACAAACTTTGACACAAATTCATGAGAAATTTCTTTCAAAGAACCAGTGTACAATAAACTCAGACACCATGTTGTGGCACCCTCTGTGGAGCTGTCCTGCCAGGAATATGAGCTGTCTTCGACTGTTGCGTCCTTTCCGTTTCCAGACTGGAAAATTCATCTCTGTTCTCCAGCTAATTTAGGCAGTAAAGCATTTAACTACACCTGAAGCTGCATGCACATCGAGGAATTCATACTATTGATTTATGATTTCTTTCAGCTTGACCTTGCCTTTCCAGAGTGTTGTTGTGTGTACAAAATCAGACTCAAGCAGAAGTGTTGTGACATTCTTCTATTCCACAATGTACTTTCCCATTTTTTGTTCACTTCCTTATTTACATTTAGGAGCCAGATAATTGCATTTCAGCAAGGGACATGTTCTGTAAATGTTATTAGATGGAAGTGTCATTTTGGTGCTGTGACTGCTTTCTATTGTGGTCCAAAATGCCCCTGGATGCTGTAACCTGACATTTGTTTCTCATTGCTGAAAGCCCATCACTAAGAGGGATGGTCTTTCTTTGGGTTCTTCCAGGAGGAAGAGCTTCAGGGTTCAAGCTGACATGGCTACAGCAAAACTGTAAAGAAATATCTGGAATTTCCCTGTGTCCCAGTCTGGTTTCCCTGACTATTGTGAGTCACTGTCAGAGCACTGCGCTGGCTCCCTTCCTTCACACACACACACACACACACATTCCCTTTCTTTACACTTTGTTGGTAAGTAACCAACAACCCCTTTGCCTGTTACACCCACTTCATGCTCCTCAGACCTTGATAATTTCCTTCCAGCAAATCCTGCTGTACTACTGCCTGCAGGGAATTCTTATGCTGCGTGGGGATTGTGCAAGGTCTGCTCCCACCTCTGGCATCCTCTGGCTTCTTCAGTGTCTGGAGAGCTGGGAGCCAAGTTGCTTCCACTGCAGTGGGTATGTTCAGAGCTGTGAAACTTGGGGAAGTGGTGACAAGTTATGGGTAGTCCTACAGCATGTCTGCCTTCACTCTCCTATCATGACTGGAGCCAAATGAAGAATAAAATCATATCACATCACCCATTTGATAACAAACTCAGGGCAGTTACGTTGTGGGGATCAATTGAAATTTTCTAGAGTACTGACTTTAGTTTCTTTGCAGCATTTTCCTCCTGCCTTGCTGAAGTGGCCTCAAGGGTCAAACTGTCTCGAGAAGCCACGTCCTTCCACCACCACATGGCTACTTATTCTCAGCCACTCTCTGTTTATCATTCTTCACCCCATCAAAGCACCACAGTTCACTTTAACAGCACAGTCTCTCTTGAAACAACACCCATGAGCCACGGAACAACTGCACAGACAACAGAGCAGCACCAGGTAACAGCAGCTCCAGGCCAGAATGCAACAGCAGCCCAGGCAGGAGACAACACAAGTGCAGCTGGCCAGGCCACAGCCCGGGCAATGCCCACGGCCACACCTGCAGTGAGCAACACAACCACATCCCCTGTGCCCTCCACACGTGCGAGAAGAGGATCGACAGCGGCAGCCACCAACACGTCCCTAAAGCACACAACAGCAAACACTCAAGTGACAGCTGCTGCCACCTCTTCCAAAGGCACCACCACTTCCACAGCCACCACCACGCAGACAGTCAAACCCACCACAGGGCCAGAGAAACAAACAACGGCGACTCGAAATCCAACAGCCACAGCCATGACCAGCACAACTGCCCGCCCGGTGACACAAACAGTGAGACCCACTCCTGCCCCACAGCCTTCTGCCATCCCCACTGGCACATACACAGTTTCTGATGGGAACAGGACCTGCATCAAAGCGGTCATGGGCTTGCAACTGATCGCTCAAAATACACAAAAGGTGAGGTGGAACCTGAGCTTTGTAATGGCTGTTTCTTCATTAGCTGGAATTTAGTCTTCTTTCCAAGCCATTTTCAGAACTTAGTGCTGTGATAAAAATAAGTGGTTCTCTGCCAGTAAGGCCCTGATTGTGCCACAGCATCTTAGCTGCTGAACTTTGGCTTGTATGATGATGCCAGGGGGACATACAGGTGGTTTCTCATTTCAGTGATGTGCATGTGAAGCCAGTATTGGAGTGGTAGATCAGCCTGGAACATTATCTGTGTTCCTGAGAATGGGAGACTAGTTAAAAAAACCTGATCTGATTTCAGTGGAGGGCCTGACATTGTGAATTACAATGAAAGCAAGAAATTGTCAGTTCATAGACTTGGATGCAAAAGTGGCCTGTCTTGATGCTGATGCATGGAGATTTTAGGACCACAGAAACTGCCAGGTCCTGAGGAGTTGGTACCCTCTCCTAGAAGTGATCCACAGAGAACAACTCAGCAAAAGATGTCATACAACCTGAAATGGTGATTATGTCCCTCAGACTTCTGGTTTTGTAGCATCCATTAATACAATATGTGGGGTTACATCCTCAGGCTATGGAGTTCATATGCCTTGACCCATCCCCATTCCAAATGTAAAGATTTGTTTGGAGTCTGGATATTTCTCACATGGGATGAGTATCTAACGTTGGTAAAAATAATTTTCATCCCTCATTCTGGCAGAAGCCAGGCAGGGAGCATGATTCCCAACCTCAGCAGACCACAGTGAGATGTTTATAATAATGCAAGGTGTGTTTGAGAGGAGACTGAAAGAGCCAAACTGCATTCAGGGCTGCAGAGGTTTCCTTTCAGACTACAGTAAGGGTTTGTCAGATACCAAAGATGACATGCAGGGCATAATGAGGAGGGTGGGGTGATATGAGGAGCAAAGCATGCCCAAGCCAAACTAACCCCTGCCTGCTTCTGTCTTGATCTTTCCTCTGCCTTCAGGCAAAAGTTTTCACTGCTCCCTCTTTGTAAATTACCACTTGTACTCATCTGACCCTGCTCTGAATTGTATCAGTCCACTGAATGAACAGAAACAAAATATTTTCATATTTTCACAGCTCAGTAATGTGTCAGGCAGCCACCAGTGCTGGTTTATGAGTGGGGAATGACCCCGACAGACAGCAATTTGGCTGTCACCACCACTGGCCTGTTCATTCAGCCACAGAGCCTGTCTGGGGAAGAAAAGACTAGAGCAGATATAAATCTCTGCGTGTTCTTATTAAGTTCCCCCTCCTCTTCATCAGCAGCCCTGCAATGTCTCTTCTCTCTACAGAAGCAGATGGAGTACGTGACTGTCAACCCCAATGTGACACAGACATTTGGAAGCTGCGGGATGGTGCAGTCTGAGCTGAACTTAACTTTCAGTGGAGGATTTATAAACTTCACCTTTGTAAAGGTAATGGTTGCATTTAGAGGGAAGGAGTGTTTAGGACTGGGGAGCTAGAACTTAGGCTTCCTTTGCACCATTTCATCTCTGTCCATGCTTGTTTTCCACCTGTATATAGGCACTATTACTCCTGTCCTTCCCAAAGGGCTAAATCATAGAACCACGGATTGGTTCAGGTTAGAAAAGACCCTGGGAGACCACCTGCTCCAGCATCTTGCTCTGAGCAGGACTTGTCTGTTTGAACCTTCAGTTTGGAAAGGTTCATACATGCAGTGAAGGGTAAGGATGGTGCCTTGCCATCCTCTGACAGAAAGTGCTAGAGAGCAAAGTTAAAGCTCCCCATCAAGCAACACCAAGTCTACAGATAGCCTCAAGCAAAATCTGAGTATCTTCTTTACATAGGTAAGTGTCAGGTCTGCTGTTTGCATTGGAGCAATAGAGAGGGAAAGGATTTGGGGCTGGAGTCCCTGTGCAGGAACAAAGTGTGTGTGCTGGCAGATCTGACTCACTGTCAAGTTGCTCTTAGTCATTTGCTTCCCATAAAAGCCACATGGGTTTTTAAATTTGAAGGACAGCCCGTGCAGCTTTAGGTGCCCAGGAGCCACGACATCCACAGCTGAAGGAGTCTAATTTCATCTAATTTTTGAGTGGAAAATTCCAAACAAGTGAACTACAACAGAAAAATTGTAGTTAAGTGCCCTTAAAATGCACCACACCTGGGAGAGTTGCAAGCAGGCACAGAAACTTGGACAAGATGAGAGGGACCGCTTGCACAGTGGGAAAATGAACTTTCTTTTTGACATTGTGTCTATTGGCACCATGTTTCCCACTGGGGCCCCGTCGCATGTGGGTGAGGCTTTAACACAAGCTACCAAGAGTGCTGCAGCTTTTATAACCACTGGAGAAAATGCCTGGGTGCAGCCATCCCCTTGCCTCCTCAGGAATTTGCTCCCTGGGCAGGCAGGACACAGCACCATTCACTTGAGAGCTGTAAGGGCTGGGTGGGGATGGCTAAGGACAGAAGTTAATGCTGTGTATAAAGTGATTAATGGGCAGGGAGGAATGCAGCATGGGATGGATCCCATCAGATTCTGATGAGTGTAACGTGCACCAAGGATGTGTCCTGGAGCTCCACAGCATTTCAGAGCTGCATCTGGCCACCACTGCTGATCTAGGTCTTTCAATTAATCACACCAAACTGTCCATCTTACAGCCTGACTCCAAGCTCAAATTAGAGACAATTAAGAAAAGTACAAATGCTTAATCAGTTATGTGAGTCATTAATTCTTGAACATAGAAAATATTTCAGTTAATAATCATCTTAATTTTAGTTTATGGCAAAAAGTTTTCTAAAAGATACAGAGGAAAATGAAGGTAAAAAAATGAAGGAGCTGTTTTTAAAGAAAGGATCAGTTCAGACCACGAGTGTTTGCTTTAACTGTGTGCTTCCTGCAACAAGGGGAGCATTTTTGGTGTTACAAGAATCCTTAGAGAAAGGCTGGGGGTTCAAGTACCCATGAAAGCCTCAGCTTGCAGCAGTGTTAAGGAGAGTGATGTGAACCTTTAGGAGGCCCTTGACCTGTCTTGCCCTGAAAAAGGTGGGTTTGGCACAGCATTAGACAATCCGCCCTTCACTTAACGATAAGCCTCAAGAGCACTGCAGGGCTTGGCTCGGACTGCTTTGAAATTCAAGTTAATAAGAAATCATGTTCCTGCTGGTTTTCATGTGTTTGGCCCCCACAGCCTCTCTCAGTGCTTTGAACCAGGAGTGCTCCAGGAGTGGCACTTCTGGCTGTCCCTGGGTGAGAGGAGCTGTGCCAGCCCCTGGAGTAGCAGTGTTGGTGGCAGAGGAGAGTGGCTGGCTCAGGGCTCACCATGGCCAGGGCCTCCAGGAGAGCTGAAATAAGCAAGTTGTGTAACCCACCCACCAGATGTGAAGGAAGAGCAGGTGTTTTCCCCAAGCAAAGTGTTTAACTGTGGCCAAACAGAACACAGCACGATCACCCAAAAATGGTCCTATTTGACCTATTTATATCTTGAAGTTGGAATAATGCTGAGACCCTCTTCTCTGGTGTATTTCTTTTTTAATTTTTTCTATGCCATCCTACCAGTTTTTAAACTGGATGCACGGGAGACATCTATGTCTGATGCCACTTACCCACCAGCTGTGCTCACAGCTGGAATTAAACTGAGTATTAGGGCTGCTACATAAAGACTCACATAATACTCCAACATTGCTACCAGAGAGAAGCTCCCAGGGCTGGCCCTCGCTTTGTCACAGTCCAGGGGAGTACAGTGTTCAGGTTGCACCAGGGTTTTGGGGCACAAGCAGGCAGGACACCTGGCTGGAAATTTCGCTCTGTGTTGTCCCAGGTGCTTTCCATGTCAGCAGCCTGCAGGCATGTGAAAACAAGCCAGACAGAACCAACCCTGTCGACAGGGTGGAAAGAACAGTTATTTCTCCCCTACTCATCCAGGTTGCTGTTTCTTCATTTGTAGCGACTGTGGTTGGCAGACAAAATAGGAAATAAGTGGTATGAGCATGAGATGAGCTCCCAGCTCTCAGCTTGTTGCTGAACTCTCCCAGATCAAACCAGTGATGGCCACAGAAGTGCTGTTGCTTTCTGCAGTGAGCTCATGGGAGGGGCATCTGTGCATAAAACACACAGCGGCTCCAAGGGTCCTGAGTGCTTCTGAAGGTGTGGGGCAGGTCCCACAGGCAGTCAGACCATGGGGCAGCATGGCTGGATTCAGTGCAGGATTACTGAGGAGAGCACTTTAGGGGCTCTCCATGAAAGTGAATAAAAATAAAATGGTCTTATCACATGCCTGTTAATTTGTACAATGTATACTCTGTGTTGAACTTCTTCCTACTTTTGGTTATCACAAGCATCTCACAAATGTCGAACTTGAGCAGTTTGTCTAAAACGACACCTGCATTGTCCTGTTTCACTGAACTGAGCAGCACTGGTGATGTGGCTGAGATTTGGAAAATACATCTAAGAGAATTGTTTTTTGGGTCTTGAAGGTGATGCTTTAAAATGTGTCTCTTTGTGACCATTTTTCTCTGGTGAACTCTATTTTTTTTCCCTGCAAATATGAGTATGCATTATGAATAAAGGTATTATTTTCTTTTGCAGCAAGCTCCAAGTTACTCTGTCAGTAAAATTGAGAGCAGAATACCCTTATCTTCTGAAGGTCAGTGATTTTACACTGTCTTAATTTCATATCAAACTGTACTGAATGTGGGATAAGCTTTCATATATTTAAAACACTGGTTTTTGCAAATGTGTTTTATCAAGCTTTCAACATGTCATTCAGCTAAACCTTACAGTATGAAAGTGGAAGAGAAGGGACCAGGCTGCAGTTACATCAGTATTGTTACATTTTCCTTTTGACCTCAAACACTTTCCCTGCCCCACATCTTTCAGCACAGAGATTACTTCAAACCTAAATTTAAGATACAAAACAGCCCTCAGAGGTTTTAGCTGCAAACACACAAAAATGCTGTGACTCCAGTTCAGGTGCACGTGCCTTTCCAATCTAATATGCAAAATAAATGAATACAGTACCTGGATCACAGAAGTGCAGAGTTAGATCCAGATTTCAGACGTGCCAGTATGGAGAGGAGGCACATCTGACATTTTGGCTTGGCAAAAATAAGAACTGGACCCAGGCTGAGGTTCTTCAAACCACCCTGAAGTACTGGACCCTGTCTGTGCTCTTCTCAGGCAATTGGATTTTCTTTTTCTTATATAGCCCTGCATCTTGACACTTGGATGGTCAGGAATTGCCCCAGATGCTACATCCCAAGAAATGCTAAGGGAACATCATTTAGGCCAGAGAGGAAAATTCTGAGCCATCACTTCAGATTTTCTCTGACATTAATTTTGCATAAATTCTTCCCAATACATCAAATATTAATGACTATATTATGTCACTTCTCTGTTACTTGCAAGTATTTGAATTGACTTTTGTCCCTGAAAGAAGAAAAACAAATCAGGAGCTTGACCAGGTGTGTCCTAATAGCACTGAGCATTTTGGAAGCTCAGTGCCTATTTTCATTCTCACTGATGAGCATTTTATTAACTCAAGTGGAGCCTGCTCTGATCTACAGCAAGGAAGGTAAAAGAAAAGCTGTTCCAGAGGGCATGTCTCCCAGGAATGTTCTCAGTCTAAATGGCTGTAGCATCCTGTGCATTGCTGAGTGCAAATTGCATCAAATAGAAACGAATCAGCTTAATCATATGTTTCAAAATCCTCAGCTATACTTTTTGTCCCCCAAAGTGGTGCTGGCAAGAGCCATTGCTCTCCCTGGGTGTCTGTCACTGCCTCTCTGCCACGTGCTGCCATTTCACATCCACCAGCAGTACTTTTGCAGTGAGCAAGTCCCTAGCTTTACTAATATAAAAACTACTGAATTAACTGTACCAGTAGACAGTGGTGTACTGATTTTGGCTGAAGAGGACCAAGACTGCTGCACACAATGTGCTGGCAGGTGTGGCTGAGTTACAGTAAAGCACAGATGGTGACATGGATGGTTTTGTCTTAAACTGGCCTATCTACTCTCAAAAGAGGATGTGCATAAAGGATATACCCAGGTCACAAAATCTGTATATGCTTGGAGTTTGAGCCATAATTTTTGGAATGTACTGTGACATTGAGATATATTTAAAACCATATTTAATACATAAAGCAATACAGACTAGATATGTCAAATTCCCATGCTGGCATGGTATCTCTTTTTTGTCTGGAAATAGTTATGCTGGAGACCTAAGATAGTAGTCTGCTTCTGAGAGAATTTTAACCCCTTTGCAGACTCAAGTTGTTAAAATATGATTTGGAAAAGCATCTGAAATTTTAGCCACTTTCTCAGTCCCAATCTCTGCTGAGTCACATATTGATAGTTAAAGTACTCATTTAAATATAGAAAAGTAAAAATGATATCGAGAAAATATCCATGCTTTATTCACATCAGTTACTGCTGCTCTGCCAAAGCACTGGGGATCCTCCATCTTATCTCAGAAAGATGTTGCTTCAGAAGGAGTTAGTGTGGATTCTCATTTCTCTCTTTCTGGCCTCCAGCTATGTTTTATTATGCAGCCATAAATGAGAAGCTGTTTACAACAAAGCTGGGGAATTCCTTTAAGTGTGCCAGCAGGCAAACCTTCACCTTGGAGAAGGACTTCCAGATCCTCTTTGTTCATATGCAGCTGCAGGCGTTTGATATCGTTGGTGACCAGTTTGGAAAAGGTAAGTAGGATACCTTTCCACCCTTCCAAGATCTGCATGTCAGCACTCTGGTAGCCTGATAGATATAATCTGCTAAATTATACCATACATGTGGGGTGATCCTGTTACACCCACAGCACAATCACAGCTTTGTGTTTGTTCCCAAGAAATGTAACCTGCCCATTGCTGTATTCTCAGCCTTTTCTGAGTCACTTCCAACGCAGTGCTAATGCCTATGGAGGATGGAAAAGTCTCTTTCCCTCCTGCATTCAGTACCTTCTGTTTCACCTTCTAATTCAAAATGTCAGCTCTCCAGCCAGAATTTTATTGTTCACCCATTTTCTCCCAGAGCAGGCAGAGGTGTGTTCACCAACAGGGCATTGCCCAAGCTCCCAACTTTGCAGTTCAGTTCCAGGTCACTGTTCTCAATATAGTCAGATTTTAGCTATTCTTAGACTACTGACACTCATGTTGTCCCACAGCTGCAGCAGCAAAACCATTCTAAAAGAAATATAATGGCAAACAACATTTGGGGCTTTTTGAATACATAGACCTTTAAAAAGCCACATTGAGAATCCACTCTATGCTCTCATTCTCATTAAGAATTTTTTCATGGGATAACACTGAGCTGAAATAACTCATGATATCCCATCTGGTCCACACATTTCCATTCATATTTGTACAATGAGTGATTTCAGTTATGGGATTGGGTATGGCCTCACCTCTAGCAGAGACTGAGCTGAGATTCTCTCTCTCTCCAAGGTCTGGCTAATCTCTGCTAATCAGTACCATATACAAATTTAAATTAGTTTTGATCTTAATCGGAGAGCTGAGAAAGCAGTTAGCACTTCTGAAATAATTCCCCAGTGGCCATGAAATAGTCATGAAACTGTTACATACCTTGGCTGCATATGCAGATTTTGATAGTCAAAACCCCAGTGAAGGAATGACTCTAAACACATCACCAGCCACCTCCCCTCAGGTGTCTCAAGATTCATAGTTTCACTTCTGTTGCTCCTGATTTGCTTATCTTTAAAGGGGGAAGAAAAAGAAAACATTAAGGATCAGTGGTTTCAAGTTCCTTGCAATTTTATATAGACTGCAGCAGTGTTTCATCAATAGTTTGGCCTGTTTGAGTCTGGAAAGCTTAAAAGTGCCTTCTGAACTGCATTTCAGTGTATCACAAAGAATTCCTAGAGTTCATAGCCCAAGGTTTCATCAAAGGAAAACGGCCGATTCAAACACCTCTGCCTTTTACAATACTTAAATGCAAATATTTTTCAGCTCATTTAATGGTGGATTACATTAACCAGACAAATCTTTTAAAAGGCAACATCTAGTAGAGTGTTGTTGCCTTTGGCTTTGTGGCATCACCATCTGGATTAGAGGAGAAGAGGATCGGGTTTTGGGAAGAGCCATGTGGAGGCTCTGGAGCTGTGACATGATGTCATGCATTCCACATGCTCCCTGGGCAAACTGCCTGCTGTCAGTGTAAAGATTCCCATGGTGGAGAAGCCCAAGCCAAACTACAGTCTGTGCCAGCATAGTCATTGGAATAACAACAGGAGCTTTTATCTGAGAGAGCTGCTGAGCTCTGCCTTGGAACAGTCACACAGAGGGGCAGAGGATGTTGGATCTCCCTCACACCCTGACTATAAAATGGATTCATTGCTCAACTGGGATATACTGTGGGGCTTGGCTGACCAAGATGACCTGTGTTAGCAACCATTATCCACAAATATTCTGAATTAACTGAGAGAACAATTAGAATTTGATTTTTCTTAGGAAACACTGACTTAATGGGGATCCTTGCTGTGGTAGTGATGTGCTGGACTATGGACTCTCTTCTCTGGCCTCATCATTTTTACTGGGCAGAAGCAACTAGATGCCACACAGGAGCAGTTTTTGACCATGAAGGATGTGTCTTGCTCTTTATTTTTAGACTGGCATTTTGTAGTGTGATGCTCCCCATCTGCTATCAGCAAGAAAGCTCCTGGTGTGTGTGTGAGCTGAGTGGTAAAACAATTCCTGCAGACATGAGGGAGCAGAGTCACTCTCTAGCAAACCATAGAGCTACTGTGATAGGGGCAAGGGTGGTGAAGTTCACCACAGATGAAAATGTGTTAAGTATAGCTCAGGAAAAAGAAAGGGAAAAACCAAAACCAAACAAGATTTTGAGAAAGTCTGTCTTGTGTTTGCTAACTTTTCTGGAATATAGATGTACAATCTAGGATACAGTGTTCTTCTATAACACGTTCTCTGACCTTTTCCTTACAGAAGAAGAATGTTTTCCTGATAGAAACAGCAAAGCAGCTCCCATCGCGGTGGGCCTGAGTATCCTGGGATTGTTTGTCATTGTGTTTGCCACTTTCCTGATTTCCAGGAGAAAGTCACACAGAGGATACGAACGCATCTGAGGTGCCCATGTACTTCCAAACATGTAGCAAGCAGAGAAGTCGCAGGAGTTTCAGCTTCTGCCTGGCAATCTCACTGCCCTGAAGCTACGTTTTTAAGTGAGATGACACCATGTGTTTAAAGCTAATGAATATTTCTGGAAGTACTTTTTTTAGGGTGGGAAGGAGACAACTCTCACACTCTACTTTAGGCTATTCTTAGCATCTAATTTAGATGTAGCCCAGATGACCAAAATCAGGAGCCTAAATTCTCTGTGTTATCAACAAAGGAGGTAATTCAGACCACCTAAGTCAAATTCCTAGAAACAGCTTAAAGCAAGCAGTATCAGCATCCCCCAGAAAATCCATCAGGTTTGTAATGATAGTGCTTAGATTTATTAAAATATGTAAGCCTGGTGATACGCCCTCAAATGAATAAAGCAAAGGTCCAGAGCTACAGACAGCCCTGTTAAATCAGAGCTCAGTGAAAGCCTTGTGGGAGCACTGTGTGTGCCAAAATCTCAGGGTAAGTGTCAGTGTGACTCCATTCACCAGTCCTACAGCAGTTACACTTCCTAAGTGCTTGGGTTTTTTCCTATTAAGTCCTCTGCAAAGACACAGTAGTAATATGTGACTCTTACTCTGAACCTTAATATGTCATGGTCTTGTCAGAGCTCATGAATCACCCATGACCTGTTCAGACATGGCCCTATTACAGTGGCCATGACTGAGCCCAGTGACTGTCCCTCTACTGCGATTGCAGCCCTGGGATCTCCTAACCTGGGAAAGTGCTTGCTGGAAGTGCCTGGGATTCAGTGACCACCACTGTGGCAGAGCTGCACAAGGCCCATGAGAAATGGAAATCCACTGACACTGTGTACTCAAGGCTCCTATGAGAACTAAAAGCTTGCACAGCCCTTGGACAAATGCTCTGCCCAAAAGTGAATGTTACCCAGAGTGCTTACAGCTGAGCAGCTGGATTTTCATATGGAAATAATTTGGAGTTACTTTAAAGCACATCAACTGATAACACTCTGTAGTCCATTTCCTGCTAACCCAGTGATGAAGGCATGAGTGTAGTAATTGCTTTTGAGATTAGGTCCAGCTCATGTACTTTGTTGTAACAAGGAAAAGTCCTTGTCACAAAAGATTTACAAAGAGAAACATATGCACAAATGTGCACATGCATGTGTCCACACCACACAATTTGCTCACTGAAGCAAATGACCTCAAAATGACACAAAATTCTATAAAAAACCATTTGCAAAAGAGAAAATAATATTAAATAAAAGCACACTTTCCCCTAAGGAATCAGGGTAATGGCTCCAATTTTACTAGCAAAAGTTTGGCCTGGAAAAGGGCTATGGAATGGTACTTTAAACAAAGGAAAGACTGGTCATATGCAAAAATACCTTGATAGTTTAAGCTGTATGTAAACAAAACAGAAATGCTGGGAGCTAATTTAATTTCAGTGAAGAATGGCTCAGATCCTGAGCAGTTATTAATTGCAGTGGAACATTGCTGGATTTTCACTGGGTAAAACTGGTGATTGTATCTTGTCAGTTTAATTTCCCTTAAGTATTTTTAAAATGTTTTCATATTTTACTAGTATTTAACCATTGTGCATTTACTTATTTAAATTAAGAAAGAAAGAAAATGTTTTCATTCCATGAATTACTAAAAGATGCTGGTCTGTGTGAAGTAGGAAATATGGTCATACTGTTCTGTAATCATAATATGTAGCTGTGGAAGCAATTAACAGTCTCCAGAAATGTCCCCTTTGAGGCTGAATGAACCAATAAATGAGAAAAATAAAGACAATTCTGAAGCACTTTTGCACTTGGAGAAACATCAGACAGAAGTCAGAACCAGCTGTGAGCACAGGGGCAGCTGAATACATTTATACCTTTAATACAGTGATTTGAACTGCATTCAGTTGAATACTCAAACTGAAATCTGAGTATTTCAGTGATTGTTTTGTAAAGGGCTCCAGCACTGTTCATACTGCTTAGTGAGATTTATCGAGCTTATTTTCTCCTTCTCCCCTTGTCAGTGGACAAGCAGCCACTGAACTCAGACCTTGGGCCTAATAAGATCCTTCTAGTTCTCAGGGTTAGTTAATGTTATTAATCCATTCCTTAGAATGCTTTTATACTTGATTAAAGCATTAGCTTCTTAAAAAAAAAGAAAAAAAAGAAGAGGTGTCTTGAAGGAAAGGTAAATTACAAAGAGCTTCCACTTGAAAACAAGCCTCTGTGTGCAGCAGGGCTGTCAACTGTCCCACACTGCCACATGGGGACATTTTAGGAACAAATTCTGCCTGAAAAGCTCAGCTCTGCACATGGTCTGATCCTAAGCTGTTCTGCCCAGTGATCAATAAACTGCTTTCCCACTCAAAGCTGTCATATTTCACATGTTCTTTGGATTGTTGGGCTGCATGATCTGTACAGTGTTACTTCTGCTGACATGGATACAGCATTTGCTTGTTCTGTTCTGAAAAGTCGCTTTAGGTTAACATTCAGTCTTCTAAAGTCTGACATCAGCATAAGGAGAGAAAACTGTTCTTAATTACTGCAATTCTGTGTTTAATCTTGTGACAGCCTCTGGCATTTTTACCAGTGATGCAAAATTAACATTTTTCCTCCCTACTGTTTTTCTTTCTACATTGAATCAACCTGGTGGTATTGAACAATGTTTGGATTCAGGTTTATCTGATTTGTCCTTATGCTTTTTATTGCTATTGTTTGCTGGTTTTTTGAAGCTGCATACTGCCCTTTCTAGACAAATAGTACTCTGGGCTTGCTCTAAATGTCGCAGGGGAAGTGCATGTGGTACAAACCGATTGGATGCTCCCAGGAAATGCTGCCAACATGCAGCAAAATTAATCCAATGGAGTTAGTGCTTTACAGTATTAGAAGATCCATTGGAGAATTCCTTACTGCATCAGGAGATTCCAGCCCCTAAGTGCAACCCTTTTCCCACCTGTGGCCCAGTCTGCATCCCATCACCTCCTTCCCTGATCATAAAACACAACCAGCCTGCAGCAGGGACAAGTGTCAGCACACCATCACAGCAGGTTATGTTGCCTCTCCAAATTTAATGCTGAATTAGAATTAGACAGCCCAGCTCCCTGAGCTGCCACGTGCAGCTTTAAAAGCTGATGTCTGTATTCATTCTCTGCCAGAATTTAGGTAGATACTTAGCTGGTACTTTTTTATCTAATGGAGTTGCTTTGAGATCCTCCTCCCACTGGGAAGACCCTATAGGGGTAATGAGCCTTGGTCTTGCCAGACTTGCGCTTTTAAACATCTTGTCTGAGGAAACATTTTGAGCAAAAAGTCCCTAAAAGACCGTAATACAAAAAGAGGCTCTTATGATAAACTAGTTGTACACTGGGTGGACCATAATAGTTATACCGTGGGCAGAAGGGCACAGTTTTGTCTGCTGTGGGAAAGGACAAGGCTGCAGAGGGTCCCAGAGGGACCAGCAGTGCTGGTCTCAGGAGCCCCAGCTCATTTCTTTCCCCAGCTGTGGACTCAGATCAACCCATCCCTGAATCAGAAGATCCCGATCAGGATGACATGATGCACTGTGGAAGCAAAGCTTAACTTCTGTACAAGCATGTGCTGGTCAGGAGACCAGGAGCCATCATAGGAATATTAGGAGGTGAGCACATCCCCACATCCTGACAGTTCCCTGGTGCTCCATGCAGCTCCCACCCCAGACCATCCACCGTGGGCTGCTGCACACCCAAGGCAGACACAAGGGCACCCCATCAGCAGGATGATGTCATACTTAGCCAAATCTCCAAGGTGTGTATAAAGCAAGGTTTAATTTCTTAAGCCCTTTTTGTTCTCTGATGGGCAAGTCTAAATTAAGGAAGAGCTGTTAATTCAGATGAAAGAGGAAGGGAGATGTAGATTAGCATCTGGAGAGTCTGAAAGCAGTTTGGTTGATCACTTCTAGCTTGCTATAACGTATGGTTGCTAAAAATAACTTGCTATGAGAAGTAAGATATGCTCTTTATTTTTCTATTATTGGTGTTTCTACAATAAAGGTTTTATTTAGTCACTAGAATGTGCATTGCTGGGAAATTAATTTATCTTGAGTGCTATTTCACATGAACCATTTAAAATACCAGTACAAACTAATAAACAGGGAGGATCCTGTGGGGTCGGGTCATAAGCCACAGATACAGTTATGCTTATATGCATTTGATGATTATTTCTTCTGTGGCTTGGGCAGCTCCTCTTGTTTATCTTGTAATATCAGTATTATTTTAAAAAAAAGGAATTGAAAATATTATGCAGTTTTCGGTTAATCTCCTCACAACTTCTAGCTAACTTGAATTCACTGTTTCTTTATACATCTAGATCTCTTCTTCTTTCCTATTGATCCAATAAACACTGACCATAACTCACAGTAAATGAGGTGGATGCTCGTTACTTCATGTTTAAACTGTTTCCATAGATAATAATCTTACAATTTATGGTAAGAGTCTTTTGAGCAGAATGCATCCTTTCAGCATGCAGTTACGGAAACCAGAGGAAATAAATAGTTTGGGAAATACCACACATAAACTTGAGAATTCAACAGCTTCTGTCTCGGTAAAAGGAATTTCCCAAAGGAGGCAGGCTGGACTAGATGATCCTTAAAGGTCCTTTCCAACCCAAACCAGTCTATGATTCTGTGTGGCTTTGCTGTGATTTTGCTGATTGTTACATCAACAGGCAGCTTAAAATATTGTATCTGTGGGACAACTGCATGAAGTAAACTTCTCAATAAAAGGGGGCACTCAAAAATTCTTCAGCTTCAGCTTTAAGGATTTTTCAGAGGAACTTCAAACCAAATCTGTCTAGATCTGCATTTGGTGAGTAACAGCAGACAGAGCCCCTTTGGGTGCAGGCCCCTGTAATTCCTCTAAGGCCATTGTTGGGAGGTTGCATCCTAAAGGTGGGCTGGCTGGGAGAGAGGGGTGGAAGAGGACACTGCATCTTGGTGAGCAGCGTAAGGCTCTGAAATGGCTGAGTGAGTCTCACATGTCGTGCTCTCTACGGCTAAAGAAGCAAAGGTGGATGGACTGCAGGAAAGCAGAAGATGTGGTAAAGATGGGGGAGAAAACCCCACCCCTCTGCTGCCAGCAGCTGATTGAGGAACTCAGCTGTTGGAGAAGTGCCAGTGAGGGCAGCAAAGGGACTGTAATTTCCCGCAGTGATAAAATACCAGAATCATGTTTCAGTGGTCATTTCTGACATCAGTGGATATCTCTGCATGGTGGATAACTTAAGGGCTACAGGTCACAAGGTGAAAACTCTGCAAGCCCCTTGATTTGTCCTTCAGTAGGTAAAGCAGGGCTGCCTGGAGAGCAGGGGCAGTTTGCTCTGCTCTTTGGCACTTGCTTGGTCTGGTACAGTATTAAATTTGGTGCCAGATTTACACCTATTTACTGGACAAGGTTCCTCACTTACTCATGTCAGTTTTAGAAGCTGGGATGGTAAATACACACTCGTGTGCGAAGTAGACCCTCAAAAGCTGATGGATATCTCAGAATTTTCTCTTCCTTGACAAAGTTTAGTGGCAGATGGAGGAAGAGTCAACCATTTTTACTTTACAGGCAAAAAGCCCCCATCCATAAGTCACACCCTGGACTGTCTAAGAAGCACAAAGGTTTGGAATTCATTGAAAAAAAACTTAAATTAGAATATAAAAGAAAACAGAGTATTTGTTGAAGCATCATTTTGAGCAAAATAACAAGAGTGAGGAGAGAAAGACTTCTATGGCGTTAACCTTGCATAACTAGGGTGACAAGACCCTGGGAGACTACACTTTCTTTCTCACATCCATCAGAATTGCAAGCCAACAAGGCATGTGTGTTTGAAGGTTATCAGCCACAGCAACATAACACCCCTGGGCTTTCATCAGCAGCTGGGCTTTCCCAGCCAGCCACAAAACGTCACCAAACCTACATTTCTCTTTTTCTGCAAGCCTTACTGCCTATGAAGTTGGTAGATCCCAAGTACTTTATTAAATTATAATCGAATTGGCTCACTTTCTTACTTAACTCTTTCTTCACAATTTTAAAAAGGAGTAGGTTGCATTTCCAACATGCAGAAACCAAATAAATGGCTGTGGGGAAAAAGGAAATTGTTCAATCTGAGTCAGAATATCTATGTTTATTAGAGACATGGATCTTGGTTTTGAACCTTAGTTTTTCTGGTGCTTTCCTATACCACAAAGATTTTTTGAAGATTATGAATCACAAGTCCAGCCAAAGTTTAACCTCATTTATTTTGCTGTTGAATTACAATTTTTAAATCTGCTCAAGAAAAATTATTTCATATTTCCAATTGTTTTTCACAACCGGCTCATAAAAAAATTATGAGAAAACTACTCAAATTATTACTCAAAGCAGCTTTTAAAATATGCCAAACTTCCACAAGAAAATTTAAAATGTTACCCACCCAACCTACATACATCACTAGGTTCCATCACAGTGCTTCTGTCTCTGTATGTGCACATTAAGCATATTACTGGTGTCAGTGAGAAAATTATTATTTCTGCATTTCGGTGTTACTACACTGCACTTTTAAACAGCATGTGCAAGCTGGTCATTCCACTTGACTTTGCAAGCCCTAAAAGCCATGCCTGCAGAATGCCTTCCACGAGCAGATTTGCAATATAAATGAGTTTGTCACTTCCACTGGTTCTACTGTTAAAAGCATCAACTCCTCTGCCATCTCCGATTTAGGTATTGTGAAATATCTGTAGCTCTTCCCAAGGTTCATAGTTAAGCTACATAAAATGCTGCCATCTGGTGTTTAGAGACAAATTAAACATGACGCTTTAAAAATCTGGATCTCAAAAGACAAAAGGAGGATCTATGCCGTCAGCACATTTATGTTGAAGAAGATTGAAGGGAATGAATTGTGGAAAAGTGGAAGCTTGACTTATTTAGTTTTTAAAATCTCATCCTTGGAGCAAGTGCTGAGCCCACCAGGCCTTGCAGGCAGATTGAAGGGACTGTAGGATTTCCCCAAGGCCTGTTTGACACCCAGCCCTTGATGTGAGGGGCCACCACGGCAAATTAACAAGCAGGGATTGCTGGCATGTGAGCAATGCTCCTTATATAAAAAAAAAACCCTCTGTTCATGCTTCAGAGTATGCAGAACACGCAAGACGTGACAAGTGACTACTGCAATTAATAGGCTGTGTATTCCTTTTGTGAAAAAGCACGGCTGCTTTGCCATTTGTAAACAACCAGCAGAAATACTCTGCCTGCCCTGGGGCGGGGCAGGTTTAGCAAGGCCCCACACTGGGGTGAGCTGGGCCTTAGACTGACTGACTTTGTGAGGAAACCTTTCCCTGTGAGGGTGGGCAGGCCCTGGCACGGGTTGTGGTTCCCCCATCCCTGGGAGTGTCCAGGGCCAGGTCGGACGGGGCTCGGGGCAACCTGGGCTAGCGGGAGGAGTCCCTGCCCATGGCAGGGGGATTGGAACCGGCTGATTCCAACCCGAATCCCCTCCGGCTCTGAGACCTGCAGGGCCCCGGTGCCTGAGGGAGCCGCTGCCGCCTCCCGGGATGGGCCGGCCCCTCCGCCCCGTCGCCTCTCCACGGACACGGCGCTGTCCTCGCCCGGCTCTGGGCTGAGCTCAGGGCTGATGTGGTGCCCTCGGACCCCGTGCCCTTCCCAGCTCACGTGTGGCTCTCCTTTTACACACCCAGCTGTCATTCCCGAAGGAACGCGCCGGGCTCNCCATGGCGAGCCCCTCACGGTGAACCCCTCACAGCGAGGCCCCCATGGCGAGCCCCTCACGGCGAGGCCGCGAAGGAGGGAGGGAAGGAGGGCGGGGGCTGTGCCGGCCGTGCCCGGGACTGCGCTGTGGGGAGGGCAGAGCGAATAAACCCACCCGAGTTCGGGAGTACACAGAAAGCCCTCTCTCTGCTTGCGCGGTGCCTTTTCTTTTTGTTTGTTTCTTTTTTTTTTTTTTTTTTTTCCCCGACAGCGCTTCGGAATTGCTGGGCTGGATCCAAAATTGCAGAGTTGGTTTATGTGCCGATTAAAGCAGCCCCCGGGATTTGCTTTCGCAGCTCCCATCGTGCCGCTTCACCTGTGCTGCCACGTTTTGTTCCTGCCTGTCCTTCGACTTTCTCAGAGTCTCCACAGCTCTCCCTCCTTCCCTGCTGTCTTTCCCATTCTTTCCCGTGCACCTTTCCTCCATAGTAGCTCCTATCACTGCTTTAAACTCTTCTATTTTGTGCTTGCCCACATCTCCTTTCCCAAATACTTCGAGCTGGCCTCTGTGATAAATGCCAGGTGTTGGCTGTTCTGTCCACTAAAAGGCTTTTTTTTTTTTTTTAAAGAAACCCCCCAAACTTTACAATTTCTGTTTGAATGCTGCTAAAAAAGCAAAGGGATTTTTTTTTTATTGTGTCTAAACGAGAGCACTCGGGAGGCACCTGGTGAAGTTTGTATGACTTTTGCTGCTGCACCTGAATGCTGTTGTATGGAAAGCCTCGGGGCTGTGTCAGTGCTGTCCTTCTCCCACCTGAAAATAAAAGCAGCTCAGTTGCCACTCCTTCCTATGCATCTCTAACACTTCTGTGTTTATAATTGCACAGGCAATGGAACCAAGTACAAAGATTTGTGAAATGGGCCTCAACGATAGGTATGAAACTTAACTTCTTCAGCTGCCAAGTTACATCGCTGCATAATGTGGAGGATTTTACAATCAGGTTTAGAGCGTTGGCTGCTGAAAGCTGTGGGGTTTTTTAATAGTATCTTTGTGATTTTTGAAAAAAGTAGCCTGTAGCTAACCTAACAGGTTAACAGCTAACCGAACAAATCATCTTTAATGTTTAAACAACATTTTGAATAATTTTATCTGTCATGTTTATGTATACTGAACTTAATGAAAACTATTTGCTTTTGTGATGTTTTCCTTTTCTGATACAAATGTTGCAAAGTGTATGAGAATTGTTTTTTAAGCATAATGGCATTTAAACAAAATATGGAGGAGAGTAAATATATTTAGCAAGATGATTTAACTGTTGTCTAAAAAGGTAGGTTTTAGAATTCAGAGATTTATTTTCATTTTAATAGTGAGGTTTAAACTATTGAGTTCTGACTATGAAGTCTCTGGCAGTGCTGACCTCACAGTCATCATGTTGTAGCTGCTGTCATGAGACTTTGTAGAAGGTTGTAAATCACTGCTTAAAAACCCCAAACAACAAAAAACTTGATACCTTGTTCTTTCTTTGTGACTGTGTCTCAGTGGGGAACAGTGTTCTTAAAATCTGAATCACTTCTAGTGGAGGGGTAACTCAACACTGGTGTTGATTGTTTCTTGGTTGGTCCAGGAAGCACACAGCAAAAATATAAGCATCAGCTTTTATGTTTATGTGTTGTTTTAGGATTAGAGTATATTTCTTGGATTCTAAAATGGAAATTAGAAAAAAGTCTTAAACCTACTTCTGCACAAGGCCTTTAAGGAAAAAATTCCAAGAGCAGCATGGAAATGCTTATGGGGTGAAGGATGTGTTTTTTCATTGTTGGAAGAAGTGCATAAACACTGTAAATGATTAAAAAAAAAAATCCCAATTTTAAAATTGCTATGTTTCCAGGAATGTTTTTAAGGATCTGTTTCTTACTGAGTTTATCCTTTTAAACAGGAGGTCCCAGCATAGGGAAGATTCTCATTGCAAACCGAGGAGAAATCGCCTGCAGAGTGATGCGAACAGCAAAGAAAATGGGTGTGAAGTCTGTGGCAGTTTATAGTGAGGCAGACAGAAGTTCCATGCACGTAGCAATGGTGAAGTATATTCATTATGCTTGTGACTGCCATTCATTCACAACAGTATTTCTCATTGACAAGTTCCATGTGAAAGCAGATCTGGGTGCTGATTCAGTTGATTTTCACCTCTGTAGAGTTACTGCCAAATTTTCCTTGAACTGATGAAAAGTTTGCCTGGTCTCTGTCCCAACACCTGACAGCTTTCCAGGAAGGGCACTACATTTTGGCTTTCTAACTCCAGAGTAGCTGGGGGTTAGTGAAGGGACTCTGATTTTGGGAAGGAAGTCAGAATTTGTTTCACTCCATTGAGCCTTTCCATGAGGAGAGGCAGTGATTTAAACTGCTCTGTGCCAGCAGTCTGATAAATAATAGAATTAGCTCAAAAAACTCAGTTAAGTTTGCTAATGAACAGTCTGTGCCATATGTATTTTTTCTAAAACAGGCAGATGAAGCATATTGCATTGGTCCAGCACCCTCCCAGCAGAGCTACTTGGCCATGGAGAAAATACTGCAGGTGGCCAAGGTCTCAGCAGCACAGGTGAGTACATCAGGACCTTCAATTTTCTCTTACTTTCTTTAGTTCTTTATTTTTACCCATCTTGAGTTTCCTTAACACTCTGCTGAAGTTTCTGAGTTTTCTGAGCTGAACTGATACAAAAGTAGGCTGGTAACATTATTCTGTTTTAGGCTATTCATCCAGGTTATGGTTTCCTCTCAGAAAACACAGAGTTTGCAGAGCTGTGCAAGCAACAGGGAATCATCTTCATAGGTCCACCTTCATCTGCTATCAGAGATATGGGTATTAAGAGGTATCTCTTTCTGATTTGTTATGTGCTTATGCAATTTACAGCTTGTCAAAGCTAATCTTGTTAACAAATGACCAGTGTCATAATTGTTTTAATCTATAAATTTTCATTGTGTTTCATTTTTATGGCTTTCTTCAAAGGAATAAACTCCAAGTCTATAGATGTGGGATTCCAACAGACATAGAAACATTAAAGAGTGTTCAGTTGTTAGGATTAATTAGTAATTAAATAAGTAATGATTTTGTTTTTCCAGAACTGGGGCATTCAGCAGTCAGAGTCAGTGTCTTGTATGTTGGTCAAAAGAGCAGTGGAAAAGAAACATCATATTTGGGTTATTGTGGCTCATATAAAATGGGGTGGTAAGTTCATCACAGAGGACCTTACTCTTAGTTACTTAGATCAAAGAAATGCTTTTAGGGTATGAAGTATAAATCAAGAATATGGAAATGAAGTTATTACTAACATGTGAGCTGTATAATAGTAATTTGGGAGAATTAATTTTTTTAGCACTTTGTAATGTGAGGGTAAATTACCTTTGGTGTGAATCCAGCCTGTATCATCAAAAGAGTTTTTGCTTTTGTACAACTTCAGGTGTAGTTTTGGCAGGATACAATGTTTGAAAAATTTTAGGGTTTGGCCTGCATAATGTGGGTCAAAACACAGGAAAGAACTGTAAAACTGAAACTTGCTCCCACTTTTATGTGGAGAGCTTGGAGAAAAAAAAACAATCCTGTTTGAAGCATGTGATTAATTACAGTCCCATCCTATGTAACCCACCTATGCAAGTAGTCCTGTTGAGGCCTACTGTGGAACTGCTTTCATGAAGAGAATTAACATTGGGAACGTACACAGGTTTGGAGCTTAAAGTAAGAAAAACAATATTATTATAATTCTAAATATAAAACTGTTCTGTCAAAGCACTTCCAAAGCTATAATGTCTGCTGCTGGCGTTCCTGTTGTTGAAGGTTATCATGGAGAAGATCAATCAGATGAGTGTCTAAAGGAACATGCCAAGAGAATAGGATACCCAGTAATGATTAAAGCTGTTCGTGGGGGTGGAGGAAAGGTAAGGATCTGCTCAGTTCATCACATGCTATAAAGTGATCATGTCTCACTATCTGTAACTGAATACTCTAAAAGAATCTGAAAACAAACCGGAAAAGTACTTTTTGTTAAAATTTGTTATTGATGTCCAGTCTAGCACAATGAAATCTCATTTCTTTTGTTGTGCAGTCAGGGAGAAGATAAGTGGCTGGAATTAACTGGAAGAGTTTTGTTTATTTTAATGGATCATCAGTAATTCACATAAGCAGAAAAGTTGTCTTATGGATTTGTGTGAAATTAAGTAACTTTAAATTGTTACTTTGTGAATAGCTTCTGTTACTTCTTTTGTTAGCAGTTTTAAATGCTACATAAGAAATTATTAGAAATACCATTTAAATATTTTTGTCTAGACACTTTTTAATGTATGGCAAACTCCAAGTCTAAATCTGATTTTACTCTGAAGTGTCTGTAAAATGACATACAGAGAATTTTAGTTGTTTCCAAAATAGCTGTATTTGTTTTGTAATAAATGAGCTTTTCTCTGCCAAATTTGGAAAATTCCTACTATATCTGAGAATAAAATTGAATTTTGTACTCACCCGTATCAGTGGAACGATATATCTGTTTTTTATATTTTTTATGACACTTCAGTGGAACCTGAAGGATTATGATACTGGAAGTTGATACACAATTTTGGTAAAGTTTAAGAAAGGAGACAAAAGAGTTATTGTTAAGCTCATTTCTTGCTGTTTGTGCGCAACAAGGATTTTCATTGTGTACCATAGTTTTAGACATTTAGAAAGGCTTCTTTCTGCACTTTAGGGCATGAGAATTGCTCATTCAGAAAAGGAGTTTCTGGACCAACTAGAATCAGCAAGGAGAGAAGCAAAGAAGTCTTTCAATGATGATGCAATGCTGATTGAGAAATTTGTAGATAATCCAAGGTGAGAAATAGATGTTTCAATATAAACACTGTAATGTTTATTCTGTGGTTAAATAAACGTAACTGGAATGAAGATTGATCTTGTATGTTTTATTTGCACTATGACAGTTGTTAATTTGTTCAAAATTGTTTATATCGTGTTGGGTTTCTTTCAGTGACTTAGTTTTGAATGATAGGAATTCAAATACAGATACTTGGGAGGCATGGCAGTGAGTGAGCTTTCTAAACTTGATTTACATCTACAAAAAAACACCCCCACTTTGTAATACTTAAACGACAGACCTGAGTCAAGCTGTCATGGTGTTTCTGCTGCCCTCAGGTGTCCTAAACTAGTTACTTATCCTTTATTTTGATATTTAAAACAGAAGTGATAGTCTTTATCTCATGCTTGGCCTGTGCCACTGAGTTAATTTATTTTTTTAAAAAAAACTTCTCACAGAGGTCTGTTTCATACCCTTGCACTTTACATCTGTTTTTCTCATAGCATCACTATAAAGAAAGCATTTATTCTAACAAAACTGAAGTTCTGCTTATGCTGTCAGATGGGCATGAGAAAAATCTCATTCCTGGGGAATTTCTTTTGCCAGTATCAGAGAATAGTCACAATAGTGACATATTTTTGTTAGCATTGTACATAGAACCAAATTCTGCCACCCAATAGTTGTCCTACAAAATGGTGTGTTGAAATAAACAGTGTTATTCCTGAGCCAGGGCTGGTGCTGCCTCTTGTGAATTGCAACACAGTAAATTATGGAGGAAATCATCATTATCAAATTAGAGCAAAGTTGTTTTACTTATAATAAGTAATAAATAGGTGACAGCCTTCAGATATGTATCTTATTTGTCCTACAGCCTATGAGATTTCAGTGCAGCAGTTGGCATTTAGAATCCTGTTTCATTTAGGGCACCAAGAAAGTCTAGAACAGTTGAAATCTTGCATAAAAGCAGCCTTATTTCTCCATTTTTGGCACTTATTTGAGGGCAGGCACTTAAATGATTGAGAAGTCCTACTGAAGTGTCCAAGTTCAAAATCTGTCCAAGTGAAATCAGTCACAGGATTGGGGTTTTATTGAAATACACTGAAACATTTACGTTTTTGAAACATTGATGTTTATGGAACAGACATGTTGAAGTCCAAGTATTTGGTGACCAGCATGGCAATGCAGTGTATTTGTTTGAAAGAGACTGCAGTGTGCAGAGGAGACATCAGAAGATCATTGAAGAGGCACCAGGGGTGAGCAAAAAGTTCTTAATAATATTTTTTATGAACTGACAATGATTAAAATGAATTAATAATAGCCTCATCAAGTTTATTTAATGGATAGTACTTTATTTGTAATTTTTAGACCTTTTTAGATTGTGCTGCAGAAACTCTTCTAATTGAAAAAACTACATTCTTTAGGAAAATGATTCTCAAGGAAAAATGATACAGATTTCAAGAATAACATAGATAAGGGTTTCACTACAGTTGTTAAATCCTGCAAAACATACATACTAGGTTTAATATCACCAAACTTAATAATAATTTATAAGCTTTTCTATTATTATTTACAGCCAGGAATTAATCCAGAGGTTCGGAAGAGACTCGGAGAAGCTGCTGTCAAAGCAGCCAAAGCAGTGAATTATGTGGGAGCAGGTAAGTCTGTGCAGGTATGGCTTTTAACTTAATGAGACTGTAGGTCTCAAGCAAATGGCATCTGATTGTTGTAGAGTATGACACACATCCCCCAATTTTTTTTGAGGTTTAAGCAAGTAATCACGTAGTTAGTTCTGATGTAACTACAAATTTAAATTAGCATTCCTGAGCTCAAGACCAGTGGCAGCTGAAGAATAGGAAGAAAAAAATTTCAGACCAGATAATTCAATCAACTCAACTGTTGTTAGAAAGTGAGCTTTATGAATGTAAGTTTGAGCAGAGCAAGGGAAAAATAATTTCTCTTTAAACATACAAAGAATAATCCTTTATATTCAAACACTGGAAGCCTTTAAAAAAACCCACACAACTTGCTGTGAAGTACACACCATTTCCCACATAAAAAATCTTTCCAGAGTTATTTGTGACTTTGTTTTCTCACTGCTTTCTTTGGTTACTTATTTTTAAAAAATAATTGCACACCCTATAAATATTCACAATACTTTAGAGAGTTGTGATGCACGTTTTAAAGTGCTAATGAAATGCAGCTCTTATTGTAGAGGAGAACGACTAAAGCAGCAAAGGACATGTAAATGTACAAGGAAACAACCCTTCTGTTTCCAGACCTCAATTTTGTGACCCTTTTAGATAAATTGTATAGAACTTAATGAAATTTGGTGGATCTGATTTAAAAATAATGGTGTTCTCCTGGCATAACTAAATTAAGTGTCTTAGATGTCCATGGACACCTAAGACACTATTTGGTGAAGTGTCCTTTTGTTAAACACTTCAGGAACAGTGGAATTTATTATGGACTCCCAGCATAATTTTTATTTCATGGAGATGAACACCAGACTGCAAGTAGAGCACCCAGTTACAGAGATGATCACTGGAACTGACTTGGTGGAATGGCAACTTAGGGTGAGTGTTAATTGATTTTACATGTAGGGTTCCTCCTGAGTGCTGAACAGTGCTCTGTGATACTGTCTGTGAGAGAACAGGTGGCTTTCCAGATCCTCATCTCCTGGTCAGCTGACAGGGTAGAGTTTCCTTTGCTCCAGAGGAACACTGCTGTATTTCATATGAGCATTGTGTAGATTCTCTGAATTGCAACCAAGTCTTCTCCCAGTTGTGTAGAGAAAAGATCTGGCTTTAACTCAAGTATTTAATTATTTTTTTGACATAATGAGTAGAAAAACATTAGAGAGTTTTGTCCCTTATGTTTTAGCTGTCTGAACTATTAGGTGGTAAATTTACACAATAACAATGCAAGATTCTTTGACTGGTGACTTCCAGAAGAAAGGAAAGAGTGCCTTCAGAATTAGCCTTTTATGACCTACCACTTTTTTTCTCCTTGTGCTTCTTTTTAACGTGCTTTCTAGTTCATGTTTAGAAGAAAGATACTTAATATTTCATACATCAGCACTCCAGAATATTGATCCTGCACTAAAGAAAAAACCCATTGTTTTCAGGTTGCAGCAGGAGAGAAGATTCCCCTAAAGCAGGAAGAGATCCTACTCCAGGGCCATGCATTTGAAGCTAGAATATATGCTGAAGACCCTAATAATAACTTCATGCCAGGAGCTGGGCCATTGTTACACTTATCCACCCCACCAGCAGATCGTTTCACCAGGATAGAGACTGGAGTCAGGCAAGGTAGAACTGAAGGCTGTGATGTAATATGAAATAATTAACATCAAAATGTTTTCTTTGTAAGCATTCCCCTCTTTAGCCTAAAGAAATTTGTCTGACAGGGTGTTGTTATAAAGACAAATCTCTACAGAATTATTCTTCCTTATGATTGTCCATGTATTTTTGGTCAATCACTGACTACTTTATTTACCTCTTTATTTTCTTTATTTACCTGTATCCCTATTAATGTCCGTTGGATCATGCTGACTGTATTCTCCTCAGTTTTATCAATCCTGCATTCTGTTTGCAGCAAAGAAAATTGAGTAATGTTATGTCTGCAAAGTCTGTACTGAAGTTGTCCTCGAAATTGAAATGCCAGGTCACATCATCCTGTCCTTGAAGAACCTTAATCTCTAGACAAAGTGGCCGTGAATTCTGTCTGAACTTGATGCCATGTGGTGTCCAGTACTTTGCATTAGCAACTTTAGAAATACTTGGTTTAGCGTTCCAGCAATTCTTTTTTGATTTACATATTTTAGGTGATGAGGTTTCTGTTCATTATGACCCAATGATTGCAAAGCTGGTTGTTTGGGCTGAGGATCGGCAAGCAGCGCTGAGAAAGCTGAGATACAGTTTGCACCAATATAATGTAAGTAGAAGGGGCCCAGAATGATTTCAGATCTTGAGCCAACTTTGTGAACGCCTTGAGCTAACAAAATATGCATAAAATACTGCAGTAAAACAACAGTGGTTTCTAAGAGGGAGCCTGCATTGTCAGTGCCATTTCAAGTTCATTATTTGTTTGCAGAAGTTGTATTTTTTCCTAATTTGCAAACTCTTTTCATTGGTAGAAAGAGTAGAAGTAAGTGTGAAGTCCAGTTTTAGGCATAGATTTTTAAGTTTGTGATACCTTCAGTTGGATGATGCACCTGAGACTGTGTAGAAGAGTAAGGCTAAACAATAATATTTTCAGTTGTAGTGTGAGCTTTCTCAAACTCAGAGGAGTTCTTAGGTGAAATTTGTGTCAGACAATGCTTGCTTGTAACTTCTAATTTATAAAAGCAACTAAATATTTAGACTATACATGTGGTAAGAAAATATGCTATCAGTTCTTGTTAAGAAAGGTTCCCTTTTCCCCTATAAAAACTACAGGTATTGTGTCTGTTTTCAAAAGAGGAATTCAGAAGTCTTGACTTGACATGAAACAATATTATTTGTGCAGAATTAATTTATGCTTTTAAACCAACAACATGACTGAGGTACTGAAAATATTGGGTCCCTTATTGTTTTAGCTAAAAACGAAAATTACTTCAAGGGAAAGAGATAAATTCTGGAAAAACCCAAGAGAATTATTAACAGTTTTGTCAGTACATGTTGACAGCATAACATAGTTACCCACTTCACTAATTTCTCTGAAATAATTATGTTGTTTGCTTGGGTATTTTGCAATACGGGAAATGAATAGTATCTAGTAAATTTATAAAAGTCCCTGTTCCCACTTGTTGCTATTAAAAGATCAAATATGGGATACTGGAACTATTGTAACCCATTTTTCATAAGATGCACTTGTCAACTTAGGAATGTTCTTTTAAATACTTGGAGCATGACTTTCCAAAACAGTTTTTTTCTAAATTACCTCCCACTACTGTTGCTGGCAAACTTTCCTCAACTTCACAGTAGACAAAGGTGGTGTTCAGAAAACAAAGTGCTTATGAGAAGGCAGCTCTTTGGGTTTTTGTTTGGTTTGTTGTATGTTTTTTCTCTTTTTTTAGAGTTACTTGTTTAACTGCTAATAAAACAGATCAGTTGAATTAATTACATTTTATTGCTAAACTTTGTTTTGATGATGCTATCTGAAAAAAATATTCATCTCTCATCTATACATAAGTTGAGCAGAAAGCTTCATGCTCATCCACAACTATGAGTTTGCAATATGCTTCTGTTTCCTTACAGATTGTAGGATTAAGCACTAATATTGATTTCTTACTGAGCCTGTCAGGACACCCACAGTTTGAGGCTGGAAATGTGCACACTAATTTCATTCCTCAACACCATGACGAACTGTTTCCAACCAAAAAGGCAACTCCACATGAAGTTATGTGTCAGGCAGCTCTTGGGCTTATACTGAAAGAGAAAATGCTAACAGATGCTTTTAGAGATCAGTCAGAGGGTAAGGATCATTCTTGTTTTATTTTGTGAGCTCACATATAATTATTTAATTTGCATGTTCTTTCTTTGACCTACTTTGTGCCTGCTCAGGGTTCTGCATTCTGGGCTCTCTCAGATATTTGCACACAGAGCAGACTATAACTTTTGTTAGGGTGCAGATATGGAATGTGTCACCACTGTAATGCATGGAGTACTTCCCACACCACTTCAGATAGGCACTATCTGGAAGACCTTGGGATTCCTAGTCAGTGACACTGTGTGCTCTTTGCCCTTGACAAGCACAGTGACCACCTGCCTGTACTGTTCCTACAGCTGGCCCAAGGTCTTCAGACATAAAATTGGCTCTGCTCAGATTGGGAGAGACAGTGGGGTTTGATGAAACCTTCACCTAAGGGTTAACCAGAATCTCTATGTAGTTGAATTCCCAAGCTTTCTTGTCCTGTTCAAGGATGTGCTCATGGAGACCAGCCAGTGCTCCCCTTCCTAGTGCTGTGTGCCATGTTTTCTGTAGGTTACACAGCATCAGTTTATTCAGCGTTGAAGACTCAGGGGTTGTCACTCTCAGTGACTACAGTGGTTCCCCAGTCTTTCATGTGCAATATAAAAGTATAAGTATGATAGTAGTAACAGTAGGACAGTGATTTTTGTGGTGTAATTTCTGAGTATTGTGTTTTGTCAAAGTAGAATGAAAGTAACATATCTGTGCATTTTGTGTTTTAGATAAATTCTCACCATTTGCTTCCAGCACTGGTAGAAGAATAAATATATGTTATACCAGAAAACTGTCTCTGCTGGATGGGGAAAACAGTAAGTTAATAAAAAAGTGTGTGGAGGGAAGGGAGATACTTGATGGATAAAATTATTTCAACTGATTGAAAATTCATGCTAAGAAACAACAAATAAAAGCAGTATGAGTTTAATGCAATTTAAGCTGGGAATTCACAGAATTGCAAGCTTAATCCACACTGATCTAGATCTTGAGGAGATGTAAACCAAATTCAAATGACACTAATGTTGTTCATCATTTATATGAATCAGGTTGACATTTTATAAAGAGCTGAATGCCAGTGATTTTTTTTAACTTCATTCTGGTGTGAAAGTGCTCAGCACTTTTTCCCATCACAAACCTGTTTTCTCTTCAGATAACACAATTCAGAGTTCAGAGCATAATTTCAGGTGCTCATCCTTGAAAAACAAATTGTCTGGAATTCAGTATAAAATCTGCAGTGTCTACAAAATTAACCTGAAAATACTTCTTCTTTTCTTAGCGTTGGTAGGTGTTTTTATCAAGAAAGATAAACTAAATATTGTTTGTATGTTGTAATTCTCTAGATACTATAATTAAATCTACTCACATATACATATTTTGTTTTATTGAACAGTTGTGGATGTAGCTGTAAGTTACAATCAAGATGGGTCATACAAAATGCAGGTAACAGTCCTATTTTTTCTGATATTTCATTAGATTAAAAGAAGTTTCTTAGTATTAACTGTTACTAAAGTTGCTTCGTGATTACAGATACAGGATTCTGTTTTCAGTTTATTTGCAGCCATTGCTGTAGACTGTTATTTTGGCCTGAAATTATCTTTGCTAGATGCTGGATTACCATGGAAGAGCTACTAAAATTCTTCTGAAAATAAGGCTAAGAAAAGCATTTGTATTTTCAGTATTTAAAGGTCTTGCTCTTTATTTTCCTGTTTCATACATTTGTCTTTCTAAAACATGGGAAGTTAGATTTAAATCTGCATTTAAAAAGCCTTTTTTTCCACAGGATCCCTGCTTTATTCTGTGCATGAGATGGATCTCCTGTGGGATAAATAAAAGCTTTCTAGAGCATTATCTGTAAGATAACACTTTATTTTGAAGATGGAAATTGAGAAGTGATTATCCAATGAGATGTGGAATCTTCTGGTTAGATAACTGAATGATACCCCATAGAATTGACTTCCTTGTGTGTGCTATAGAGCCCCAGTAGGATACAGCTCGAGATGCTTTAAACGTAGATAATTTTGTGTGTGCACATGTGACAGTGGCTTATGTGGGTTGTGTTCTGCTGACTTAAGTATCCTTCTTGCATCACCTGTAGTCCATTGTTTTTCCTCTCAGATTTGGCACCCAGAATGAAAGCATGCTGGAGAATGTAGTCTCTTTATCATTCAGCATCTTGTTCCAAATATTCAGAAAAGGGGAATTAGGGGAGTAAGTGTTTATGAACTGCTTACACTGTGTAGAGATGAGCCTACTAGGAAAATAATGAGAAAATTACTGTGCTTTGGGTAACTCAAACCCTTATTTCTATGGATACAAAGACTGAGATAACTCACATCCCTCCAGTTATTTTGAGTGTATTGATTACATATGTCATGCTGCAGAGCTCTTACACTTGAGGCTTGTCTCATAGTAGTCATGTCAGCAAAAATAAAAAGAGGCTGGAAAGGATGTAGGGGCCATTTGTGGAGGGAAGTGCAGCTGGGGAGAAGGTAGACGCCTAGGGAAGAAGTAAGAATGGGGGTTGAGATGGAAGTGGAGAGAAGCTGGAGATAAAGGATGGAGAAGCGTAACTGGGAGCTGATTATGAGGAGGACATTGCTCTGGAGTGGTAAAAACCTGTCCTGAGGCCCATCAACTAGAGCAGGATGCTGGGCCATGGGTCTGGTGAGTGCTCAGTGCTTCCCAGGGTCTTGCCCTAATTTGTGCCCCTGCTCAGGACACTCATGAAGTAAATGATTTTCTTCTCAGGGATCAGTCTCAGATCAACAGTATCATTTCAGTGTATGCTTTCAGTGGAAGAACAGTATGTGACTGTATCAATGAAAACCCCGTTTTATTTCTGCTCGTACTACCCTGAAGGACCAGGAAGTCTCTGATTCTTTGCTCAGTGATGTTAGACTTGGGAGGAAATATATCAGTTAAATGTAAGGCACTTGGGTTTGTATTCTTACGGTCTTTGTATGCTGAAGTTGTGGCCGAGGTGCTGTTTCCACTGACGCAGATGAAGGGTTACTCACAAAGAAATGACCTTTCCATTTGGTGTTTCTTTTGCAGTTTTGGTGTCTAATTGATGCTGTTTCCATTACTGCTCTGCTCCTTAGTAGGTTCACTGACTATGTTGTAGTTCTTGTACTGCAAGCTTCCAAGGCGCAGGGCTACCTCTCTTTTGGAAAACATTGTGGGATATGGTGTCAGCTGAATCATATGGATTTTTCAGTTTGAAAAAAGTCAGGATGCTAGGAGAAATTAAAAATATTGGATTTAAGTAGCATCACTAAACTGAATATTCTGTTTGGTTTTTTGTTTGTTTTTCTTGAGAAATAGGATGCCTTTATTTGACTTAAAAATTACCCTGGGTGAACTTATTAGATAATTTTCTGAGTTGTTTGTATTGGATACAGAATATAGTCTCTTAACTGAAAAATGAAGGATACACAAGATTTAAAACTATTTTTTCTTTTAATTCCAAAATTGAAAGTTATGAGTGTACAAATAGTATCCTTTGGTTTATTGGTCATGAAGGGTTAATCTTTGTCCTCATAAAAGCATTTAACTTTCAGATACAAGATAAAACGTTCCTGATTTCTGGAGAGATCTTGAATGAAGGTGATTCGCTGTACTTGAGATCTTCAGTAAATGGAACAGTGTGTAAGTCCAAACTGGTCATTTTGGACAACACCATTTATCTCTTCTTTCCGGTAAAGTTCCTTTCTTTATTATAATAAGTTTAAAATGTCATAATTTTACCCATGAAAATGAGCAATATAAATTGCAAGAGAATGCGAAAGAGAATAATAATTACAGTTTCTTATTTTGACCTATAATGTTTTGATACTTGCTGGATTAATAGCTCTAATCAGAAGTTCACCGTTTATAATCCATGAGTGAGAAAATTAATTACTTTTAGAAAGATAAAATACAATTAGGTGAATTGGAAATGATGGCTTGGGAGGGGGGAACACAAAATACTCAGATTGTCAGGTATTTGTCATAGAACAGTAGCAATTAGTTCAAACTGACAACTATTTGGACGTGTTTGTACCTGATATTTTAATTTCATTTTTTAAATTAGATGACAAGAAATAAATCAATACTGGTCTGAGGAAGGACAACTGCAGCTAATACTAAAATAACAGAATTATGAGTTATCATGGCATTGTGTCTGTTGTATATATGCACATGGGATTTGAAAGAAGAGGTACCCTAATTTCCATTATTAGGCTGGTAGTTTTTTATTTGAAGTTAAAAAGATTGCAAGTCTCTAAAGTAACTTAATGAAAGTAATCTAAATAAGTAAATTATTATGTGTTAGTTTCAGTAATTACCCTCTAGCTCTGAGCCCCTTAAGACTTTCAGCAGAATGAAGTGAAAACTTTGTTGCTCCTGTGATGAGGACAAAGTAACTCGTGCTGGAATGGCAAAGCTCAGGTTTCCTGTGGCATCAGGATGGAGTCTGGGGTGGGGGATTTCAAAGAAATCACAGGAGTTTTAGGATATGGGCAGGGTATGGGGGAGAATGAGCCTGGAAAACCCTGGACACCAAGTCTGAGAGGACTTAAGGGATTTTGAATAACAGTGAGAATTTCTCACTAAATTAGCACTGAAATATTTTTTTTGTAAATTGTGAAGCTCTCATTGGCCATGAAGATGCCAATGTCTCGTCCTTGTTGCAGCAACCTGCCTGTGCAAACAGCCTTTATGCATTTTCTGAAACCTCCTGTGCTGTTGCTGTGTGGACAGGGGAGGTACGACATGGGTACTGTACAAAGATTCATGTGGAGCTGCAGGCCTGACTTTTAAGGACTTAGGCAATTGGCAAAGCTGCAAACAGTCCTCCTGACCCCAGTGCTGTGCCACCCTCAGAGCCCACTGGTTTGCCTAAGGCTGGATCTGTTCTCTCCTGTATGTCAGCACATGCACTGGTGGTGTTTTGTGTTGTTAACTCACCTGCCCTGGCTTTTCTCTCCATAGGAAGGCAGTGCCCAGGTTGGCCTTCCCGTGCCCAAGTACTTGTCAGCAGTGAGCTCAGGGGCAGAGCAAGGTGGTGCTGTAGCACCCATGACAGGCACTGTGGAAAAGGTAATTACAACCACAGGGGTGGGAAATGAATTCCCCAGTGTGTATATCCAAGTTCACTCTTGCAGAAATGGTGCTTCTGACTGCCAGGAAAGAGTCAGAGCCTGAAATGCCAGTGCTGTGTGACTTTTCTTGGTTGGAAATAGCCTTGTTTACTCTGAGTTTTCAGCAGCCACCCAAGAGTTTTTAAGGCTTCCATTCCTCTTTCTCAAGAGGTCTGGAAGATCCGAATATTTAACTAATGCTACTGCTTAACTGATTTTTTTCCTTCATCTTAATTACTTTCTAAGTTGAAACTCCCTGAAGTGTTAGAAGCTGTTTGATTCATTTCATCTAACATAAGAGTGAGATGCACTTGTATAAAAAGAAATACTCAGAAGTGCCTTTTTGTTAAGCTGTGTGTTTATTTCTTCTCCTTTAGCTTGGCAAGTCTTGTGTTTTCTCTGTACAGTGACAAAGTTTCAACAGAGAAGAGATTTCCAGAGAGTTTAGTGGTTAAAGGATTCTGATAGCAACAAAAAGTCATGAACCCTTTCAGAGAGTTGAGTGCATCGAATGTGCATCTCTTACACACTGAGTGAACACTTTAAATAAGAGTTAGTGTTCAAAAACAAGGTGGCTCCTGCCATCTTCCTTCTGGGTGTTGTTTAAAAGACTTTAAGGACTGGCTCCAGGAGAAGGTTCTGCACTCTCCCAAAATAGAAATGCTTAAGCCAGAAAGAGTAGAATAGACATCATCTCTTCTAGTGTTCCCTCTTTGATAGGTCAATGTCTTCCTGCTCATCCTGGCAGCTGGTACTGAACTTCTCTCTGTAGCTCTGACTTCCCTTGAGTGTTATCTAGAGAACTCAGATACCCAATTCAACAATAATAAAAATAATAGGAGGCTGTTTTGCAAAACCACAGTCTCTCTGTGGATTGTTCTAGTCAAGATCCAGCTGATGATTTTTAATGGCATAGACAAGAATGATTTTTTTTTCCAATTTTCTCTTGAATTTAGGTGTTTGTGAAGGCAGGGGATAAGGTTCAGATTGGAGATCCTCTAATGGTTATGATAGCTATGAAAATGGAGGTAAGTAACATATAAAGGCTTTAATTACTGAGGAAATAAAAATCTGATCAGAGTTTAATAATTTTTGGTTGCATTATTGAAGTATGATGTAGCTTGCAGATGTATCACTTCATCTGTAAAACAAGTGTTGTGTCTGACTGGATTTTAGAGGATTATATTTGCTGTTGTTTCACTAACAAATGATGATTATATAATTCATGGTATTCTGCAGCTATTTTAGCATGCATTGGGTTGGCTGTGTCAGGCCTTCTGTCCCCTCCTCTCTTTTGACTTTTCCAGCAGAAGACTGTCCAGGTTTATCTCTTGCTCACTGATTCTGATCCAAGCATATGGAATATCTGCCATTACTTCAGGCAGAAATTGAGCTAATGGAGACTTTGTAAATTTGCACAGGATTGTTTGTGTATAATCTTTTTATTATTTACATAAAGTTTTACCAAGAGTACACTAAAGATTCTGTGTAACTGTCCACGTGGCATTCAGTGGACCAGCACTTTGGCCATTTTATCTTGTCACACTGCTTGACTGTGGCTCAGATTGCTTGAAGTACAGTTTTTGTAGCCTGAACTGGTTTGAATTGTTTATTGGTTTAAAATAAACCACAGTTTGTGGTTTGGTAGCAGAACTAACATTGTTTGAGAAAATCTGCCTTTCCCTTATCACATCCTTTTGTAAACTATACTGAAATTACATGAAATAAACCCACTGTGCACAAAAAAACCCCTACACCCACAATTCTTTGCAGTTGGATGCTAAATATGTTTGTGACTCCCCAGCTGATATCTGACTGACATTATCTGAGTTGCTATTTTTAAGTCCTATTGAAATATAAATTGTAAAATTTAAAAAGCAAATTATTATTTACATGAATCATGGCTTAGATGTGAGGATTTAATATCTGATATTAAATGTTTTGATACCAGACTAACCCTATGTAGAAAAATACCAAGAACCAAAGCTACCATGGAAAACTAACCTAGTACAATAACAAGCAGACCAGTTTGGGGGTTGGTATGTAAACATGCTGTTCCTTTACTGTCATTAGTAGCTACATTTGTATTTTATCTGGATTTTGCCAAATATCTGCTCAATAAAGACCCCTCCTGGACAGAAAACGAGCATATCTTTAGTAAATCTGCAGATTCTTCTTAAGTGAACATATCTGTTGCATGATTAACATTTTGGTTTAAAACTGTATTATTTCTGCTTGGTATTTATTACAGTAATAAAAAGCATTAGTGAAGTAACGTAACATTCAGCTGTTCACAATTCATAATATTAATCTTATATAGCATTTTTTGTCCCCAGTATACATATCAAATATTCATGAGAACTTCAAAATGGACTGGTATAATCTTTTAAAGGAAGGTTTAAAACAAATATACATGTCAGAGGAAGGAATGAAATGTTTTTCAGTTCTAATTGCACCAGAGAGTAGTATTAGCATTTGCTAGAGAGAGAGAGAGAGAGAGAGAGTGAAGGAAAAAACGAGGTTCTCTGCTGGTTCACTCTTGCTCTGTTTTGTGCAGCACATCATAAGGGCTCCAAAGGCAGGGGTGATAAAGAAGGTGAATTTCCAAGAAGGTGCCCAGGCCAACAGACACGCTCCTCTGGTTGAATTCATGGATGAAGAGGCCGAGTCAAAATAAAATTCAAGGAAGGTGCATTTTATTTTTTCTACTTTGCTGATTTTCTCCCAGGAGAAGACTTCTTCATATTATCAGCAAACTGTTTTGTATGAGAGATTGAGGAATTGGTTTCCTCTGCACTTCCTGCACAGTTTGACTGTAAATTATGCTGACTTCAGTGCAATTTGGGTATCACTATCCTGTAATCATATTTATAACCTGAGGACCTGTGTGATTGTTGTTCAGTGGTTATTTTAGCCTGTGGAAAGGCATTAGACTGCAAAAAGATGTAGATCTCTCAAAAGATGGGAGAGGTTAGTAAGGACTGTAAGGTACAGACAGGTTGGGTTCTGCCTGCTTCTTCATTCACAGCTGCCTTTTTCCCTGAGATAAGGGAGGATTGATTTGAAGAAAATATGAAGACAGTTGTTTTACAAATTCAATTCCTGGTGAAATCCCTGGTTGTGACTTATGTTTTTGCCTTAATAGGGAATTCAGGACTGTTCCTTAGCCCAGAATCCCCCTTGATCATTTCTGGTACACCTTTTTTTTCCCATTTACCTCAATGAGTAATGAAAATTTGCATTTCAGAAATTATTTTAATATACCTCAAAATATCTGATAAAAAGTATTTTTCAAATACATTTGCTACACTAATCAAAGTTGGAACATAACTGGTTTCTAAAAATATAACTTCAACTTTAAATATGAAGTAGTAATGTAGAATGATAAGTTTATTTTAATACCTAGAAAGTGTGCCAAAATAAAATACTGACTTCAAAATCCTCATCACTGTTCCCATATTGTTCATGTTCTACGATGTTACTTCTTGGCTGGGATAAAGTACACCAAATTCTTTGCAACAACATGAAATATCTGCTGGACTTCACAGGGGAAAATTGTTTTTTGATATGCAAAGAAAATATGCAGACTAAGCATACTGGTCATTTGTCATAAATTAATTTTAACTTATTTTTAGCTTCTCAGAGAAACAGGAAAAGGGAAAGAAAAAATATATTTTAATTGTTGCAAGCTTTCAAAATCTTTTTACCTTTCAGTTAATGTGATGTTCTGCTTGCCATGTGAAGTTTTGATCTGCTAATTTAATTCAGTAATATGATTTATACTGCAGAAAGGAAAAAAAATCAGATGCTGCAGTGATCACAAACTTTTAGTTAATCTGTGCAAATGGATCCTTACACTTTCCTGAAATCTCATTTCTGAATCAATATACAACATCATGTGGAATTCTCTGATCTGCTTCTATAATTGTGCAGCCTTCCCTGCAATGCAGAAAAAAAAAAAATGTAAAAAAAGCAATGGCTCTGGATGGTCTGTATATTAAAAGCATATTGTAATACTGGTCAATTTTTCTTGTAATCCTATGGCCACCTAACAAAAAATGACAGTAATCATCTTGTAGAGTATTGCCACAGTGATTTTTATTTACTGCCAAATAAAAATTAAGCTTAACTTTGAATGTTTGTTTTCATTTTTCTCCATTTTGTGCTTTCCTTGGTTGCTTCTGTTCCTGCATTAGATTAGAGGGTTCTAAGCAGCTGTTTCTGTATCATATCTGAAGATGACCGCAATCTGCAGATCATTGGGAGGCAGAAATCAAACCATTGTGATGGGTTTCACTGCAGGTAAGGTTAGTGGCTTGTTTTATCTAGAAACAATCTGCATACAGCAAACGTGAGCTCAGTCCTGGAGAGGCTCTGCAGCCCGGCATTTATTTTATCTATGTGACAGGGCTGTGTTTCTAGACCTACTTTGCTACACTGAATCTGTACCAAAACACTGAAACTCGCAGCAGGAGGTTCTCTGCCCCTAAGGCTGCACAGCTTGTGCACACAGCCAGTGAAACAGGAACATGTTCCCTGGAGGCTGACAAAATGTCCTCCCTTAGGAACGAAGGGAAACAAATAATGTTACCAGTTTTAATTTTCCCTCACTTCTGAAAGTTAGATGTTAGGGTTTTATCTCTAGAGGTTTCTAGTGAGATTGATTTTTTTCAAATAACGATGGTTGTGTTTGTTTCTGAATAAAATCTCTTGCAGAAGTCACTGTCACTATTTGAACACTTTAAATGTTTTATGGCAATGTGATTTAATTGAACTTGGAGGATGCTTAAAGAATTAAGGGTAGGTTGATTCTGGAACACGGAATTTTAATGTACAAAATATTTAGAAATCTTCGATTTATTACAAATAAATCCTTGTGTTGAAAGTGGGAATTGCTAAGAAGCACATGATAATAACAGCTCTAACTAAACTGTTCTCTCTAGAACACTTAGTGGTAGATGAAGAAAGAAAAAATTGTTTAAAATCAGTATTTTAGTATTTGAGCTCAAAGGATAATCTCTGCCTGCAATGTGTTGGCAATATACCTTTTCAAATAGTGCTGTAGTTCTGAAACAGTCCTGGGTGTTACAGTAACACTGAAAATGAATGTACTTTTGTAATCATCTCATGCTGCCGTGGGAGAGAGGGGGCCGGGTCACAGGACAGGCAGTTCAGCCACAGCTGATAGTCCACAGAAAAGAACTCTGGCTTCTGTGAGACAGGACCAGGGAGTAACACTCTCCATGAGCTTACTGGTCAGCTTGTTGGATCAGCTATGGATGATCCTGCCTGGCAGTGTGAGTGTTACCAGACAAAAACGAGAGCCTTTAGTAAACTTCAGTTATCCCCGTGGGATCTCCATGTCTCTATCACTGCAGCTGCTGCCAGTTACTACAGCTTATACCCAGGGAGAGTCTGTGGTCTGGAGCCTGAATCCATGCTGGATCAGTGCTTAGGACACAGGGAATGGAAAGCAGGAGGGCAGGACTGTGTTTTTATTTCAGCCACTGATTCACTGTGACTTCAGGTAAGTCACTTGGTAGACACTTGCCTGTGTTTCCTCCTGTTTAATGAGGTTCATGGCAATCCAAACACTGCAAAATTTGTGAACAGAGTGATTTATAAGTAATTTTCTATGCTTGCTGGTAAAGTTGTATTTCCAGATGTAGACTATTTCTACTTGTAAGGTTGTTTTTTAACCTTTCATAAAGCAAATGTTGATACCAAAAGTATAAGGTTTCCAGTGTGTATTGTATCCTTTGTTGTAATGGGTGTACCGGGTAGTTACCAGCAAATCCTTGCTCCTGTCTTTGTGCTGATTAAAAAAACAAATATTGAAGTGGTTTTTGGCAGGACCTTTAAAATTTAGTCAATGGTAGGGAAAAACAACGATTGATCTGGGCACACAACTTACTAAAGCAAGTTGTACCTATTTCAAAGGACATACCAACCAGTGCACTATCACAGGTATATTATTTCTGTTGATAATCCTTCTTTTTTGTGAGATCAGGAATTATTTGTCTGTTCTGTTTGTAAAAACCTGCAGAGTGCTGTGTAGAATGTGTTTACTGGACACTCAATGGCAGTGGATAAAGGTCTGAACTTCCAGCTTTTACACGAGGTATATTCTCAACAGATAGTTTAACTGCTTGTAGTTATGTTCCAGATACAGATTTTGACACATCATCACAGGTAAATATCACTTACTGCCTCTATGATACTGGGGCACAGCCTTCTGCATAAGAATTCCATTTGGAGAATAACATACACTAATGATCCTGTATTAAAAAAAACCAAAATTTCAGGAATTGGCAATTGAAACCTTGCATTTGTTTTTATGAACTGATTGAATTTCTTGAAAGAAGAAAGCCTGGATTCTAAAAGCAAATTTATGAGACATGTTATTTTAAAACCTGTTGATTATACAATGAATCCATGTTAAAATAAACACGGATGTTCTGTTTGAATATGTGTATTTTTTATTATGGCAGTAATGAGCAAGTACAACACATGTCTGGAGTCCTGCTGGGTGTTAGAATTATGATAGCTGGATTTTAGCTTTAATCTGTGTCCTGGTTTCATCTGGGAGTTAACTTTCTTCCTGGTACAGTGCTGTGTTTTGGATTTGCTGTGAGAATAATGTTGGTAACAAACTGATGTTTTAGTTTTTGCTGAGTAGTGCTTACTCTAAGGCAAGGACTTTTCAGTTTCCTGTGCTCTGCCAGCGAGCAGGTGTACAAGGAGCTGGGAGGGAGCACAGCCAGGACAGCTGACCCAAACTAGCCCAAGGGATATTCCATACCATAGAATACCATGCCAGTTTGTAATTGGGGGAGATTGGCCAGGAGCCACTGATTGCTGCTGGGGATGGGCTGGGCGTTGGTCAGTGGGGATTGACACCTGTACTCAGCATCACTTGTTCATCTTTGGTTTTATTTCTTGCTTTCTGTTGTCTTGCTTTTCGTTAGAGTTGTAATATTTATTATAATTATTAAACTGTTCTTTTACCCGTTCTCCTCCCCATCCCAGTGGGTGGTGAGCAGCTGGATGGGACAAGAGGGTATCTTGTTGCTGGCTGGAGTTAAACTACGACAGTCCTTTTTGGCACCCAGTGTGGGGCACAAGCTGGAGATAACAACAGATCTGACTAGAGCGTGTAAAACAAATTTATTACAAGCATTCATTATATTAATTTAATAGTCACTGGTCACAGTGTTGATTTGTTTGCTCTCAGAGCTGTTGTTCTCAGGTTTGTGTCATGCAGTGCCTTACTTGGTGTGCGTGTTCCCTTTGTGCTGTTTTATCACCTCTGGGGGCTGGGCTAAGGTTGATTCTGTTGTACTTTGTAACACTGGCTTATGATATGATAGAATTGCTGGTTGTGAAACATAGACCATACAATCACAAATGGGGGTTCTTCCAAGGGAAGTTTCTGCTCCAATCTCCCATGGGAAGTGCCCCAGATAGAGAGGAAGAGCTAATCTTACTCCTGATCCTATGGAAAGAAATTCTAATCCATTTTTACAAGAATTTGAGAATCCTGAGACCAGTACTGGAGGGGCCCTGCCTCCAGCCAGGTGGAGGAAAGGGACAGCTGGGTTTATGGGACTGTGTGAATCAGATGTCCTGGCACATCTGACCCACAGGAGTGTAAGGCTCTAGTAGATACCTGTGCATAATGTACCCTAATGCCATCAAGCTATAAAGGGGCAGAACCCATGTTCCTTTTTTCCCAATCCCATTGGGTGTGAGTGAGCAGCTGCACAGTACTTACCTGCCCACTGGGGTTAAATCATGACAGGCTGTTTTCTGTATAAACAGTTCTAGTGCCAAAAAGTTGCTCTTGAAATGGTAATTGGTGTCTGTGAATGGCAGCCAACCTACTCACTTAAAAAAGTAGGGAAACTGGGAGTTGTTAACTACTAGAGTCAGCAAAGCTCCAGAGTGTCTCGTGAAAAAGGCCACTGCTGAGAGCTGCATCCCTCTTTTGCCTCTCTGAAAAGGGAAGTGACATCTTCTGGGTTGTCCTGCTCACTCACCAGTGTGCACTGGCACACACGGAACACTCAGTGATCAATTCTGGTGTGATAACTCCAACCAGAGATCCCATGCCTGTTAAGTGTCCCATTCAGCATCCCAGAAATGTAAGGCACAGATCCTGGCTCTACAGACTTGTAAAATATGAACCAGAATGAACCAGTTTGAAACCAGAACTGTCATATACAGATGTGGTTAATGCCTGTTTTCCTTCAAGTCTGCCCCACTGTATTGATGCTGATAGCCAGGCATGGGCATGGAGGTTACAGTTTGCTGCTTGGGTATTAGAACAGTAATACTGGCTGGGTTGTGTAAAACGATCCCCAAAACCAGTTTGCTCTTAGGACAGTATGAGGATTGGAAAGGGCTAAATGCATGTGACATGTATGACAGGAATCATCTTATTACCCTTGCTCTGTATGTCTGCATTGCTCCTGCAGCCTGCCTACCTCCAAGGCAAAAGGCTCTACTTCCCATACATACAATTTAAATTATTATTTTATATATTAATACGAAGATATGTGCTCTGACTTGGGATGGATCATTTTTATCAAGTTGAACAACTAAAGATGGCACATACAGAAAATCACTGGGAGAGGAAAATAAGTGTGTCTCAGTCTCCTAGATACTTGAAACCACCTGTGTAGTTCTTTGTAGTGAGAATGTAAAATTGCTTACAAAGTTCAAAGGTGTAGGTTTTCATCATAAAACTGATGGCACTGTCTGCATTACAGCTTGGGAAATTTCAAATAATTCTGCCTACAAAGATCATACCTTGTTTCACAGAAGTTCTGAACTAAAAAATGTCTATATCTCACAAAAATCAACTAGGTATGTCAATTCTTAATCCATATTACTTAAAATGCCTTGATTTTAGTATATGTATCTCAGTAATAACAAGTTAAAAAAACCCAGAAGTCCTGCATTGTCTTTCAGGTGTCCTGTAAAGTCTCAGTTTATTCAGGCCTGCCGTGGTATGGCTGGGTACATGAGAAATGCTCAGATTTTCTTAGGCTCACTGACCTGACTTTGCTTCCTTTGTCAAATTAATCCATCCTGCTCCCTCCCAGAAACACTGTCACATGAAACATGGCTCCTAACAGTGCCTTGGACTGGGTGTAGTAAGTTGTTAGCCTCTTGTGAAATGCAGGAAGGATGAAAAGCTTAATAAAGGTGAACACCCTTCCCTGCAGCCCATTAACAACCTTCTGATATTGGTGTTGTGTCACTTTGCAGGTTAAATTGGTCAGACACCCACAGGAGGACTCACGCTGTTTACTTCCTCTGTGCCTCTTTCAGTGCAGAAAAAAAACATTATGGGCAGATACAGACACTCCATCTGTACCAGCTGAACAGCACAATAGGAGCAGGCCACTGGGTCTGTACCTGTGGGTGCCAAGGAACTTCCTGGAGAGTGGTATTGAATCTCCTTGTGCAGGACAGTTCATGGGACTTTGTTCTCTTGTTAAACATGTGGTCAGTTTGGAGGCAAAGGGCCACTGTCATAACCACTTTATGATTGTTCCATCAGTGTAAAATGAATTCATGGTTTCACTTTCCAGTGCATAAAGTAGCTGACAAAAAGATGTGGGTGTTAGAGAGATGTTTCCAGGCCCAGCTGTCCTGGGTTATTATTACACTTCATAAAGCTTTGGGAGCGTTTCTCAAAAAGTGCTCTATGTGGAAGTTCTCAGCAAGGAGATAACACTAAATGGATTCTGCATTGACTGAACATGAGACTGGCTTCTCTGCTTGAGAGCTCAAATCAGGGTAAAGCAGCTCAATGTTATATTCAGAGTTATGCATTTGACACTTGGATTTAAAAAAAGATCCCTGCCTGGTTCTCCCAGGGTTCACATGAGATGATAAAACATCATTGGCTCACACAGCAAAACAAGGCAAGTGTGTCAGCCTTAAAATAAATTAAACAAGTCATCATGTTACTGTGGTCACAGTGATTATGCTGCTTGCAGATTGCACAATGGATATTTCCTTCTACTCTGTATCACTGAGTGCACGTGTCATGTTTACAAGCAGCAGAGCTGTGTATCCCTGCTCTGACCTGGGGTTCATCCTGCAGGGAGCTGTACCAAAGGGAACATGGAACAAGCCCAATTCACACAATTTACTCTGAATATGAACAAATACACGTTCTGGTGTCCTCGTGGTGCCTCTTGCTTTACAAAGCACCTGGTTTTGCTCAGAAATGGTGAGGGTGAGGTTCAGCCAGTGCACACATCACAGAAGTGCAGATCTCCATCTGCAGAGGTACAGCCAGCCCGTGGGTGTGTGGATAGGAGAGGAATTGGGGCAGTCTGGCTGTGCCTGCCTACTGCAGTGTGCCATGTATGGAGAAGGTAACTCGGTCTAATCACACTGGCTCAGGCTCAGGCACCAAACAGCCCGGCCATGGTGGCCAAGAACTCTGGTAAGGTAACTTCAGATTCAGCAATTCAGACATACCCATAGAAGCACTCTGGAAATCAAGACAGAAGGCTGCAGCTCCCAGTAAAATCAGACATTATTACAACTTAAATGGCAGTACGAAGCCACTCCTTTTCTCAGGTACAGTTTCAACTTATAAGTGAATTTAAATTGGAAAAAGACCAACCACAAAGCAGTGGTACACTGGGAACAGCATCAATCTGTATTTCACATTTTTAGTATTTCACCTCCATATCACTGAATCATCTTTTTATCTGCCCTGCTCAGAAGCAGTTAAGTATTATTTTCCATACCTTACACAATGGAATTCATAATGTAGAGGGATTTAGTAAGTTAGATAATATCATGAGTCAGTCAAAAAAACTAAACACAAACATGGTGTGCCTCCAGACACTCAAAAAACCCACCAAGAGACCCTGCATTACAGAAAGCCAGCAAGGCTCGCAGGCACTGGGGAAAACAAGCCACTTAAAAATCCTGTCTCTGTCCTGTGGAATTCACTGCAATCACAGCTCATCTCTCAGATTATTGTTACATGTCGCAATAATTTTCCAGAAGGTCTAAATTGTGTCTTCAGATTGCAGGAGGGCTGTCACGGCACGTTAGAGTGATGGCAATTAGGTAACTTGATGAAACAGATTTTCAGGTTTGGCTTTGTCTCCCCTGCTGTGGTTCACATGGACCGGGCTGGTGTGCAAAGTGTTCGTGGCTGTTCACACTGGCCACTCTGCAACCATCCTCAACTTCAAAAACCTGCTTTTTGGGAGGGTTCAAGTTACACAGGCAACTATGGGCTCTCAGGATAGCTGAATTCACACCTGTTTCCATATACTTAATATCCAGACAACTCTTAATTTTACTGTTTCAGAACACCAGCACAATTGGACGCTTCACAGGACAGGCCTGGTTTTCCTCACCAAATACAATTTAACTCCTCAAGCTCCATCTAAGCTTTCCTCTGATTTTCAGCAAAATAAGCAAGTAGAAATTTAGACCCTTTTCTATAAAAATACACATATAAACCCTGGACATCCACGATGAGGAATGGCTTTCTGAAGTCTTCATTTCTTTCTACTGTGTGCAGTCATACCAGTCATGTCACATAAACACAGAAGCTTACTGTAATAGCTCCCAGCTCAGCAGGGGAGGAGAGAACAAGATCAGATCTCAAACCTTTGTCCTCCACAACAGCAGTTTGACACCGTTGTGAGTTTTATCAGCAAATACTCTGCTTCCCCAAACTTCCTCAGCTGCCAAAAGCCTGCAGTAGGTAGAGTAAGCTTCCCTGGGAAAAAAACAACTGCCTGGGATACTGACACAGACTGTGGTTTAACCACTGCAGCCTGTTTTGCTGGGACATCTATTCTGCTGCAGGAAGGGCTCCATCTGCCCACATCCCCCAGAGGGGGTCCCGGCCAGGAGCGGGGGAGTCAGGGAACTCTCACAGGTGTGGAGGTGCTCCCGCAGGAAGGCGCCAGTGAAGCTGCTCGGAGACCTCACCTTGTCCGTGGCTGCTCAGCAAACGCCTTCGGCCTCCTCTGCCAATCCATCCGGGAGAGCCCCAGGGGGGTTCCCAGCTCGCCCCTTTCCAAGCGCCCCCGGGAACGGCGGCCACGGGGCCGGGGCAGGCGCTCACACCGGGCCCCTTCACTTTTGGTATTGGAGAAAGAAGCACTCGCAGGGAAAGCTTTGCTGGCAGAGCGGCCGGCGCCGGAGCCGCTGGGCCTTCGCACCCCCCTCACGCTCGGAGCCCTCACCGCCACCCCG
>VXBX01006119.1:488425-574115 GCA_013400415.1 Scytalopus superciliaris | reverse complement strand
GCCGGGCAGGGCCAGGGCGGTGCGCGGCGGGGGCTGCTCCGGGCAGGGGCCTAACGGGGGGCGCCGGGATCCCGGGCAGGCCGCGGGAGGGCCCGCCCGGCGGGGACGGGCTCGGGGGCACCGGGTGCGGGGGCTCGGCCTGCTGAGGCACCCGCAGCCCGGACTGTGCCCTGTGCCCAGGCAGGGGGCTCAGGGGGCTGCCTGGGGGGGTTCCTCAGGATTTGGGACGTCTCAGAGCCCGTTAAGTGCTGTCAGTTCACGGGGAAACTTGGCTGTGTTGATGCTTCTTGAGCTGGGGTCGTGTTGGAGAATCTCTGAATAATTGTTGTCATGTTTTGGTAAGGCTCCTATTCATAGAACTGTTGTAAAGGAGGGCCTTGCAAAAGTCCTCCCGGTGAAGGTCTTGGGACCTTTTAAAGGTCTGTCTTGCACTTTCTCTGGAATAATGTTTTCCTTATGGCTGAGGATTTGCTGTGGACTGCAAATCAAGTGACTTTCTCCCTTTCCTCTTCGAGAGGAAAACTGCTGTGGTTGGAAAAGACTTGCTGGTTTTGTCTGCCTAAACAAAAGAAAAGTACATTCCTTTGCTTTAAATAAGGACGGTCCTTACTGGTTTCCTGTACAGCGTCTTATGCACTAGAGGGAACAAATTTGTAGTCGTACTTCTAAACCCTCTCTATACAAACGTTGTGCAGCTTTAGCTACATCTGTACAGTTTAAAGTAGTACTTTTCTATAGCAGCAGTATTGTCTTAGGAACAGTGTAGGTGGGAGTCTTTAAGGTCTGGTGTACACGTATTGATATAAGGATATCTTATACATGCTGTTAATAGTATTCTGTCAAGTTGTATTAAAAACATATTAAAAAAATTACAGTGTCATCTTTAATTGATGGAGCCACATTGGCATAAAAATTTGGTTAGCCAGGATTTAAATTAGTGGCGTGCAGACCTCTAATAAACTTGTCACTATGTTACTGGTATAATTTTTAATTGAGTATTTTGATGTAGCTCTTCACTTGTGCTTTTTATGAGAGCTTAAGACTGACGTCTGAGTAAAGTTCAGACTGTAAGGGTGTCTTATTGTAATTCTGCAGGTCTGGGACTGTCTCAAATAGTGCTTGCACAGAAATGTTACACAACTTTTTATAAAGATTTTTTTCCATAAAAATCACCTAGAGCTGTCTCACAGTATATCCAGTGTAGGTGTGCAAAATAAATACACAATTGATGTCTTGTACGTGCATATTTTATTGGCTGGCTGCATGGTTAGAAATTGAAATTGAACAATGCTGGCCAAGTTGCAGAAATAGTTACAGGAACGTTATTCTGAGAATAGCTTTTTGTGAGAAACAGCAGAATCCTATCTCATGCTCAGTCTTTCTTGGAAATACAAAGCTGAAGAATCAGCAGACATGTCCTGTGCAGCAATTCTATATAGATAGAGTGGTATTTATCAGATTGGAGGGAGAATGTGGTCATGGCCCCGAGCAGAGTTAGGCCCTGTGCAAACAAGCATGTTCCAGGTTGTGCTTATTGACTCCAACACCCAGGTGAAAGGATGGTATAGACACTGAAGTGGAGCTAAATGACAGGCTGCAGCTTGTGAAAGTGGTAAATACAGGTATGGATAGTTTCTAGTGCCTGGGCATAGGATTCTGTACCTGTACTTGTGGTATGTCAAAATCTTATGCTTGATTAGGGGAAAGGCAGGGAGACTTCTCCACAGAGATTTGAAGATGTCTGTCCAGAAACATGAGGTTCACTGTCCCATTTTCCTAGCCATGTGTGCTGCTGCTCTGGCTAGTCCTTCCAGTGGCTGTGCCTGGTTCCTGAGGTCAGGTAGCTTGTCCAGCACAGTAAATGCTGTTATGGTACAGGCTCCTGCAGCTGCGGCCTGGCTCCTGCTTGCCCATGCAGCACTGCCAGCTGGAGCACTGCTGACTCTCACTTGGTCTCACCCGTGTCCGTATGGCCAGTGCCTTCCAACTGTGTCTGGTATCTGTAAGGGACACCACACAGTCTGTTGGGGTCACCCTGGTCTTGCAGGTAACTTTGAAAGTGTTTCTGTCCAGCACTCAGGGACGCCCTGGCAGAGTTCCTTGGATTGCTGGGAGCAATCTGCCTCTTTAACCCACTCTTCATTTGAGCTGGCTGAGCAGCTCCTGGAGAATTGGTCTCCTTCACCTTCCTTGTTAGCATGTCACTGCTTCACCTCATCATAAGGGCAAGTGAAATCCACGAATCAAGCAGAGCAGTAAGCTGGTCCATTTTCCTCTGAGCCGTCTTCTCCAAGGAGAACTACTTACTACCTGTACTGTTCTGAATGATTTGAGGAATTTAGGACTACATGTGGCAGTCGAGGCAAGTGTGTGAGTGTTCCTATCTGTGTCCAGAGCCAAATGCTAACATTGTCTCTCGTTAACATTATCTGTTACCCAGTTGGTGTTCTCTGAAGAGTATTTCTATGCTGATAAATACATAATTTCTTAGTGTAAACCTCAGCTGACAGGAAGTTGTAAAACTCAGTATTACAAGAATTCCATGTCTGACGCTGTCTCCTGTAATGTTATTGTACTTCATGACATTGTTATGCAGTGTTTAACTCAACAGGCTGTTCTACAGGCCTGTTTTCCGTAGTGCATGTTCGCGTCTGTGGCAGTGTGTTGATATTAAATATTTTGGGGTTTGGTGTCCCATAGTAAAACTTGTAGATTCTTGGCAGATTCTTAGAGTAGTCGGAGTGCTAGACAAGATGGTGCATGATCGAGTTTCCTCTCCTAGCTTACCAGAGATCCCTTTGAACTAAGGCTGTAAAATCACTTTTAACTAGAGCCATGAAAAAATTATTCAGAAATATGAACTACTCCTAGAACAAGGTGTGAAATTTATTATGTAGCTCTTGATATTTTACTCATGTTTTATGGTGCCAATGCAAATATATGGTAAGAATGCAGCTTCTAATGGCTGAATAGACCTTCTGCTCCAGACCAGAGCTAAGAATATTAAACAACTGACTGCTTTATTCTGTCCTTTTCTATTTGGAAAAGCCCTGATTTTTGGTGTTGCCTTCACTGTTCAGGTTAACCTGAATTACCATTACATCTGCAGTCTTCTGGGCAGCTATATATTGACCTTCTGCTGGCATGCAACTACTAAGATTATTTTATCCACTAAACGAACATTAGAGGGTGTAAAAAACAGCTTTAGTTTTATATCTCAACAGACTTTGTAAATGTTCAAGTTTTGTTCTGTTGCGCTGCAGACAAATGAATTTCACATTCTTTGAAACTTGAAGCTTAAAAATGGCCTGGTAGTCTTACTTCTTAGAGAAACTGCTTTGGAAAATGAAGCATAGCTAAAGGATGTGTTTGTTTATGTGCAGAAACTGTGGCTATCTACTTCAGTTATTTTTGTCTGTAACTTGGATTTATTTTTTTTTTTTTTTGGTAGTATACATTTGTGCCATCACTGTTGGTGGATTAAAACGCAGTTCAGTGTATTCATAGACCTCTGCTGTGATCAACTTTTGTTGTCTTACAGAACAAGGCAAAATGCTCATGGTTTTGCATTTAATCTTTAGCCATGTATTTTGCTGAACACAAGGAGTGCCTCGTCGGTTCCTTTAATGCATCCGGCCCAAGGTGGAATGATTCAGGCCCTGTCGGGGGCAATATTCTCCTGCCCATGAGTGCGGCACAAAGCCGTGACTGGGCCGGAGCCCTGTGAGGTTCTGGGATGGCCGAGCCCGTTGTGTGCGGGCTGGAGTTACCCGGGGAATGAACTGACGTCAGTGGGGTCCTTGGGAAGGGCAGGGATGCTCCTGCAGCCGGAGCTCTTGCTGGAGTTTAAAATGCAGGCAGTAGAGAGGCCTAGACTTTGTGGAGGTTGATACTATTTTAGAAGAGGCTTTTACCTGTCACGTGCGTGAGAACTTAACAGGCTTTTCTTTGAGTCCTGCCTGAAACAAAAGCACAGATGTCACATCGTTCAAATTCCTTTAGTTAGCAGTGAAATAAGCAGGAATTGGATCAGCTGTATCAGTGGCTGGGAAGGAAAAGGTGCAAAGCAGTTGCTCGTTCAGGAGTGACTGTGAGTGCTGCCTTTGGGGGCCGTAGGGAATTTGGGGCAGCAAAACTGATTGTGCACCGATTGTCTCACTGGTGGCCACATATAACCCTTAGCAAAGTCCAAGAAGAGGGTTCAGGTGGGGATTCTCAGCTCTCCAGTCCAGGCAGTGTGGGACGAAGGTTGTTGCTCTTTCCTATGGACATTATCCAGGAGAGTGGAGCCCTCGTTTGGCTATTAGCTGTCCTGGAAATGGTGATGACCAGTGTGCAGAGCTGATCTTTGGATCTGGGCTGACTGAAAACTGAGTGTAAAGATAGGGGAAAACAACGTTGTGGTCAGAGTTGGTAAATCAGTTCTAGCGTTTTTTGTTCCCTAGACTGGGGAAAAAAATACTTCAGGAAATAAAAGCCCAAGTGTTTTTTTTTATTTGTTATCTTTCACTGAAGTATCTGATCAAGGAAAGGTTATTTAAACCTTTCAATATTCAAATTTGGTACTTCATGGCAAGAGGCAAATTTTCATTTTAAAATTGATGTTATAGAATCAGATGTTCATTAGAGTGAGTGTAGTTTTATGAATCTGCATAATGTAGCTTTTCATTTGCAAAAGTTATTTTGTGTTTTAAAAGTAAGGTCACCTTCTGTCTCTTGTGACGTTCTTATTATGAAAGGTAGCTTGGATACCACAGAAATGTGATTAGAGGCTTGAAGATCTTGAATTTTTCCTTTTACCCTTAACCCAGAGTAAGACTAGAAATTTGTTTAATTTGTTTTCCATTGGTTTTCATTTGTATATATAAGCAAGACAGGTATCTGTTAAATAAAACTCTGCCTTCCATTTCAGCTAGTGTTAAAGTTGAGATGTTTTAAGGGGATTGAGTTGTGTTACAGTGCTTACAATTGCAGTGTAAGGTATTTGTTGCCTGATGCGTGTAGGATTAAAGGTTATGGGGTGCCCTGGCTGCTGTATTGCACTTAAAACAATAATAGACTGTTAGCACTCAGCTTCTGGAAATAGTCCTTAAAAGTGCAGAAGGTTTGGAACCTGTTCCTGCTTAAAGTGTGGGTTTTTAATGTGCTGAAGGAAGAGCTATAATAGGATAATAAAAACTCAGCAGTAATTCCATCTCTTGCTGTCCTGTAGTAGGCCTTCAGAGAGTGTCCAGTCACTTAGGATGTGGAACTTCTGCAGAAACATTCATCAAATATAAAAAAAGGGCTCTGGCACTTCTTCACTAAAAATAAACTCATATTTGACCAGTAAAAATATGATTATTCCAGAAAAATATTGTGGCTGAACAGTATGATTTATTGCATCTTAATATACTACCAAATGCTGTACCTATTAGTATAATTAGCTGTGTGACTCTTGGTAATTTTGGTCTGCTTTTAAAAAGGTTTTGTGTTGTTACTATGACTTAGGGAGCCCCAAGCACAGGAGAATCTCATGTGCATATGTAGGATTTAAATTTTATCATAAAAGGGATTTAAGCTGCAATTTTTTGTAATAAATTACATTCTCCCTGTATGGTACAGCATGCAAAACACACCACCTTTTGTGGTCCTGGACATCCATGGTGAATCCTTTTTAAACCATTTGTTTAACTTTTTGTGGTGTGTTGCTGCTTTTAGAGTTCACCCTTGCAGGAGTAGGGCGGAACAAATTTTACAGAATACTCACCCCTAAAAGGGCTATACATACTTATGTATGCATGTTCAAAAAAAACCCCAACAACAAAACCCAAACAAAAAACTAATGATTAAAGGCATCAGCTTTGTTAAAAAAAAAAAAAAAGAAGGGAAAAAAAGGAAAAAAAGAAAAGAAAGGCTAAAGTAATTAAGTGTGACTGCCCTACAGTGCAACTGAGTCTGGTCATGCAGCAGTCTGGCTGTGTGGAACTGATTAGAGGAAGCTGGTAATTGATAGAGAAAATAAAATTTCGAATTGTTTCATCTTCTTTTGTGATTTCATTCAAAGGTTTGTTTTAAAAATATATCTGAGTGTACAACACATTCTTAAAAACTGCAACTGAAAATCCATTAGTCATTTCTGTAAGTGATTCCACGTGGCGTTGTCAGCATCAGTGGTGTTTGTGAAGCTCTGAGCTCCCTTGTGCAGGGTGCTGAAGGTCTGCTGTGGAGCCAAGTGTGCTCAAAGGGGCAGCAGTGGGTCTGCACCTGACCTGCTCTCATGGCTTGGCCTTCACCTGGAAGCACTCTTGAAAATCTGAGTTACAGAAATGTGTTGGTAGTAAAAGGTCCAGTGTGAGAAACTTCTTCAAGAGACTGAAATAAAGCAACAACATAGTGTAACTGTAGAAATGGTGCAGCTTACCTAATATCACTGTGTTTTAAGTCTGCAGTGTGAGTTAGAATGTTGACTTCAACAGTGCTGTAGATATAGGATAGGTTTGGTTTGGGGGGGATTTTTTTGTTTAAGGGAACTTAACTTAAAGGGTATTGGTCTTTTAATATATAGTGTGGGTATATTTAAACCAAATGTGATGCTCTTGTAATTTTTTAATAGTATAGCCCTGAAGCTGGTAACTTCACTACTCTTCCAAATAATAGTGTTCACACTCATTGTTATCAAGCCTCAGAAAACTGTATCTGACTTTTAGGATAGATGAATTTGTGTTCTGAAGCGTTAATTCTTTTTTCTAATGATAATGTGATTGGACACTAATTATCCTTTGGAATGAAGAGCTTGAGCTCATACTGCTCCTAAACCATTCATTCTTTGGCTGAGGATAGTTTATCATGTCTTGGGATTTTCTTTGCCCTTTTTCCCTCATACTGCTTGAGAAGGAGCCATGGAAATTACAATTACAATAATGAACAGAATATATAAGTTTTGGCTAGAATACAAGGTAGACTAAAAATGAAATATTTGTTCCATGTAAGCCAATCCTGACTTAAAAATTTGTCAGCACTTTTATGTATGAAGTTGTAATGTTTGGAGTCTCTTTGCTTTGGCTGTATTGAGTGAAGTTTAGAACTGAATTTGGGTGTAGCACAGGAGCTGTGTGATTGCTCTCTCCTGATCAGCAGTTAGTTCTGTGTAACTCAAACCCTTGAAATACTGAGTGTACTCCTCCTCATCAAAAATATCCTTGGGAATCTCTCCCTGCTGATGAGTTCTCCATTCAGTTCTGTCTCTGGGTCTGGGCAGGAGGCCTGGAATTTCAGAGCTCTCACCTTGGCTACTGACTCCCCCGCCCGCCTCCGGCAGCATTACCCCTTTTTTTAGCCTCAGTTGCTGCACCTGCGAAATGGAGACAATGCCTCCTCACTGGAATGTTTTGCAAATTATGTGGGTGGAGTCGAGGACCTTCAAAGTGAAAAATCTCTTTAAAAAAAAAAAAAAAGTCTTTATGGTATTTCAGTGTTTAGCTCCCTGAAATGGATGACCCAGCCTAGACTCTTGTTGCCATCAAAAGGCACCTCCTCAGGAGATCCTGTTCCAGGTCTGGCCTGGTCCTGCTGTTCAGTGATGGAGAGCTGTTCCCAGCCATGGGCACAATTAATCAAATATTTTGATATCCTAATTACTTGGGAAAATTATGAAAGCACTGATTTAAAAAACATAAGCAGCACTGTTTGTTTTAATTTGTTTTTTTTTTCCTTCCAGTAAACGTTTCTAGTTACTGTATTGTCTGTTTTCACTAGAACAAGTTGAAATCATCACAGAAGGATAAAGTGCGTCAATTTATGGTTTTCACACAATCTAGTGAAAAGACAGCAGTGAGTTGTCTCTCTCAAAATGACTGGAAGTTAGATGTTGCAACAGACAACTTTTTCCAAAATCCTGAACTTTATATACGAGAGAGTGTTAAAGGATCATTGGACAGAAAGAAGTTAGAACAACTATATAACAGATACAAAGGTGAGTACCCTGAAATTTAAGGCTTATTTCCTAGCTGTGTGTATGAATTCTTGATTACAGTGTATTAGTGCTGTGTTCTTATGCTGGGAAATCTTAACTGACTCCTTCACCTTTGTTTTTCAATTACTAATAATGCAAGTTAGAATGGGAATATTTATAGGCTTCTGCTTCACAAGGATTACATGCAGTTGCTGTATGTGCTATAAATGTAAGTATATTTGTGCAAGATTAGGGTCTGGAGCTGGAATTGTGTGTACAGTGAGCAATTGTAATGGTTAAAAAGGATTTTAGGTGATTCTCCTGGGGAAAGCACATTACTCAGGACTTGATCCTAACACAATGAAAGATTACATATCAGGGATCAGTTAACTTTTATTCACCTTGTGCTTATTTTCAGGTAATTACAAACAGAGTGCAAAAGAAAACAGAGCCTCTTTATCTGTTACATAGCCAGTGTCCAACTGGTGATGTTGTACCACAAATAGTAAAGTGGTTTCAGTGCAGTAGAACAAATCCTGTGTTTTAGCACTTAAAAAAATTCTAAAAATGAGTGGTGTGTTTTCTTTCAGTTTTCATATGTGTGCACAATCCAAATACCATTTTCCTGAAGTCTTTGTTGGCTTGTGCTAGTAAATCTTTGTTAGTGCAGTTGAAATGCGAGCATCTCACTTCCAGACCAGATGTGGATTCCTTCGTGGAAAGAGGAGTGTGCCTGCCTGACTTGGAATCATAACAGGGCAGTGTAACCCCTTGGAGGTTACCATGTCCAATCTCATGTGTGCTGGTGGTGCCAGGAAATGCATAAAACTGCAGTTGGAGTAGTGGTTGATGGGCAGATTTGGGTATTAGTACAGCTTGCAGATGGACACTGCACAACTGCTTATAATGGAACCCAGATCATCAGTCTCGCCAGAGATGCCAGTAATTAAGTGTGCTGGGGGGAGAGAACCACTGTGCTCAGTATGGAATGAGTCAGAATATCACACAGTATTAGGCAGAAAACAAATGTTTGTGGTGCTTTTGTTTCTCAATGAAAATAACATGAGCTTCATTGTATGGGACGCTTTATTGCAGTAACAACCTCAATTGGTAAAGCTTAACCATTGAGAGTACTAATGTAATTTTGTTTTTAAAACACTCACAAAGACTGATCCCAGAAATGGCTTCTTGAAAATGTTTCCTTATATTAAATATACTTGTTAAACAAATTAACTTTTTCAAATGCCTGTTTTTCTTGATACTTCCTTTTATGTCCCAAAGATCCTCAAGATGAAAATAAAATTGGTATAGATGGTATACAGCAGTTCTGTGATGATCTAGCTCTTGATCCAGCCAGCATTACTGTTCTCATCATTGCATGGAAATTCCGAGCTGCAACACAGTGTGAATTCTCCAAGCTGGAATTCATGGACGGAATGACTGAGCTGGGGTAAGTGTTCAATATGTATTAGGTGCTGACAGTGTGACCCAGTGTCTTGTTTTGGGGAAATCTCAGTCACGTTGTCCTTTCAGAGACTGTCCAGAGTCCAGCATCACTTGTGTGCCTCTGTAAAAATGCACCTGCACTCTGTGCTGAATGCTTGGTGAACAAGGGAGGGAGCTTTGATGAGTGCCCCTTGCCTTGGCTGAGTGAGCATTTCAGAGAGTTGCCACAGAGCTGCTCAGGCAGGTAAAGCAGAGGTGTTGTCTGCAGTCAGGCATACCTGGGTTATCTCTGCCTGCTGAGAGTGTAGTGGTCTTTATCACATTTTTCTAAAAATCTTGTGGCTTATAGAATCTGATGTCTCAGGTAGTATGTGCAAATGCAACATGAAGAAATAACAACAAGGAAATGAAGTACTGATGTACAGCTACAGGCTCATTAAAAGCATTCTGAATTTTGTTTTGATAATTGTATTGTATTCCACAAACAGTTTGTAGATTTTTGTTTATGCTATAACTCATGTTTTTATGGCAAAATGAATAACACATGAATAAACGTGGTTCTTAAAATGCAGATGTGACAGCATAGAAAAACTTAAGGCCCAGATTCCTAAAATGGAACAAGAATTAAAAGAACCAGGAAGATTTAAGGATTTTTATCAGTTTACTTTCAACTTTGCAAAGAACCCGGGACAGAAAGGTTTAGGTATGTATTTTTAATCATTATCATTTGTTCATAAATATGAGAAATGACTGATTAAAGCAGGAAATGAATTTGTTATTGTGATCCAATGAGTCTGAGAGATAGTCACCCTTGGGATAAAATAGATCTCTGTGTTGTGAAAGACAGATGTCAGTTTAAGGTGTTCAAATTGATAGAATATATCTGCATCATTAATAAAGGCTACAGAATTTTATGAGAGAGGGTTTATTCTTTCCCTAAGAGTGTGTGCAGTTCTCAGTAAGCACAATGGATTACAGTCTTACATTAAAGATGTAATTACACCACTTGGAATTTGCAGCACTGAACAGATTAATTGAATTTTTACTTTTAGGATAAATTGAAGCTGTAAAACCATTTTAAGCACACTTGTGCACTCTCATGCAACACCAGAGATGCTTGCAAATGTCTTGGCAAAACAGAATTGAAACAGTACAAATGGATTACTGTATCCTGGGCCTGATGCCTGTTGTTGTGCCTTTGGTAACAGGTGTCTACCTACAGCTTCTTTTCCCCCCCCCTCACCTCACTGGATGCTTTTTCATTATTTCAGAGCTGTGGCTTTGGGTAGTGTAACAGGTGAAGTGTAAGAGTCACTTATTAAAAATAATTTCAAAGCATCACAGTTCAGGTGGAACTAATTGAACAAACTGTAGCTCTGTCTACTCAAAACAGCACAGATAATGGAACAAATATTTCTTTCAAGCAGTGACGTTAAACAGCCAGGATGCACATTGATTTATATACAGTGCAATTGAGATATTAGCCATAACTAGCATTTCATGATGATGTAGCTGTTAACTTCTTGACTTAACTGTTCTACTTTTGAGAAAAAGTAAAATACTGAAAGATTTGTAGGATCTTCCTTGGTGACGTGTGAATTTGTTTTTATCAGTAATGAAATGCCCTAAACTGACTGTCACAGCTTTGTACTCACAGCCTGTGTAAAGATGAGCTTTCTGCTTTAGTTTTATTGGCTTATATATATATATATGGACCAACTTTTGGCTTAAAAGAAGTACTGAAAAATAACTAAATAAAAACTCTTGTCTTAATTTCAACTGTATACATTTTTAACATGTTTCTGTATCGTTTTTTGTTTTCAATTGGATTGTGAATTTCGTTGTCCTTGAAGAAGCTGAGTACTGCTAAGCAATAGGAAAATACTTGTGCATGCTTGTAGTCAGATGTGAATCATGCAAGTAAATGAATGGACTGATTCTTATGTCTTGTACAAAGATTAATTTTTTTAGGCTGCTACAACAAGGAAAATGTGGGAAGATAAAAGGATGTGGGAAGTGTCAGTGTGGAGTTTGTTGCAATGTGAATGGTTTTGCAGGGTTTTGTTCTTTGATTTATTTTTTTTATGGTTACCATTGTAACACTTGTGTGTTGTTTTCAGTCTTTAAGCAGCTTTACACAACAAGGAGCATTTTGTAGAATCCCTGTAAGGTGGTAAAAATGAAATGACAAATTGTAATGGTACCATAATTACATGACCCTTATTCATTATTTTTCTCAAAGCTTCTGAATAACAGGCCTCTTTGATTTAGTACTTAGCCTTTATTTTCTGCTCCATAATTCTAAGGCAGAAGGAAGACTTGCATTCCTTTTCTGAATCCCTCCCCAGTCCTGTATAGAAATGGATCTGTGGAGTGTCCCGGATGGCACAGATTTCCATAAAAATCATTTACCAGGAAAACTAATTCCCTCACTTTATTTTTCATTTATCATAAAGGTTGAGCTGTAACAGTGACAAAGTGTAGTTTTCTCAGATCCATAGAGCATATGCATAGTAGAAGGTGGGTTTTTTGGTTGCTTTTGTTTTCAAGTCTGGGTCTGGGAAGGGATGTAGAACGGAGCTTAAAATCTGGATGCTTGCTGGCCCTTTTGGTGCTCATAAATACACAGTTCTAGGCATGAATTTACAACAGGGTGGAATAATTTTGGAAACCCTGAAGGAAAAGAATACTGGGAGAGGTACAGAGCTTGCAAAGTAAGTGCTCCTTGTTAGGCAATTCATTTTGGTGTGTCTAAATAACCGCTTGTAGGAACTTGCAAATTGATTTTAATGTATATTGGTCTCTAATCTTGCAAACATTGTGCAGTACTTCAGGCACAGTTCTGGAAATGTATTTCCTCTGCATATCTCCTTACTATTGTGTAAGTACTGTGGATGTCTTAAAAGTTCTTGTGATATTTGCATATCATTGGAGAACACCTTGTAGCTGATGTTCATCTCAAACATTTTTTGCTTCTCTTGCATCTCTCTGGATAAAACTCAAAAGGGAGTGTGGAGACTTTCATATTTGATCCATGAGGATTTTCCTGAGCATTCTTACATTTCTGAAAACCTAAAATTATATCTTTAACTTCCACTTTTGTTATTTCATAATATTTCTTTTAAACCATGTAGTTTAAACATGTAGTTTGTCCCAAGGTGCTGTGTCCTCGTGCTTTACATTTTTGGACTCATACAATAAGTTTGAGGGTGCAGTATCCTGAGATCTGTTTTTAACAGCCTTTGCTTACCCACAAGAATTATCTCAAAAATCCTATGAGCATGTCAAAATATACAGTTTGTTTATAGTGATTGTTTACAAGCCACTGTAAATACGCAGTGATTTGGTGACCTTGCATTTCTGTGTGCATACTATTACTGCAACACAGGTAAATAACACTTAGTTTTCTAATCTGTTTCCTCCAGGAACTGATCAGCTTCATATGAAGTTTGTATATATTAATTTTCAGAAAGACATTAGTTTTAGTTGAAAGCTAAAATGCATGTTTTTGAAAGTGAATCTCCTGTTAAAGAGGATACCAAACATTTTACAGTCTTGAATGAGTTTTGCCATTTTCATGTCCAGCTTATTTACTGAGAGGCAGTGTCTTCTTTCTAATTTGTCTCTGCTTCTCAAGACTCACACTTTGCTCTGAAATCACACCCCTTTGCAGCTGCTGGGAAATCCTTCACCAGTTTTATTCTTTACTTTGGTCAGAAGCATTACAGTGTGACTCTGCTGTTTGAGAAGAACTTTTAATATCAGATACTAAACAATTCAGAAACTCCCAATCACCATCTATTTTCCCTCCAGCAGTGCAGATTTCATGCTTTGTTTTCTTTGCTGTTGAGTTCACCTTCAAGATTTACCTCCCTGGGTTTTTTTAAATATTTGAGCATCCTGGGGGAAGGGAGTGGTGGTGTTGGGTGGCTGGTTGGAGGGTTTTTTTTCTTGAGGTGCAGTTGATCTGTGTCTTTTTTCTCTGCTTTCACAAGAGGACTGTTTGTGGGACACGTTTGCTAGACTGCAAAATGTATAAGAGCTTTTTTTAAAAAAGAGGCCACTTACATGAGCAGCCTTTTGGGGTCAGTGTATGTATTTGGCCAAGGATTCTGAATTTGGAATTCACAGTGAGTAGTGTTTTGTTCTGCAGCACAGAATTCCGTGGTAATTCCTGGTAATGCAGTGACACTGGGTAAAGAGTTACATATCTGGGTTCTAAGTTTCCTTTGTCAGCTAACAAGTGCCTGTCTGCCACTACTAAACAGTAAATGCATGTCAGTTTAGCCCGTGGCACATACCAGGGAGGTGAGTTGTCTTTCTTCTCCCTTCTGTGCCAGACTAACCAGTCTCTTTCTTTAACTGCTGCACCCAAACAGCACCCCGTGCCTGACAAGCAATGGGCTGCTCTCAGTTGTCCTGAGAAACTGATTCCAAACCAGCAGGATTTAACAGAAGGCTTTGGGGAAAAAAAACCAAAACAATAAAAAAGGCAGGACGCACAAACCCCCAACAAACAAAAGATGACACCAAACCAACCAAAAAATACCCCAAACCACCAACAGAAAACCCCAAAACCAAACCCAACCAAAACAATACCAACAACAAACAAACCAACTATCAACTGTCTGTTTAAAGACACTGCCTCAAAAATTTTTACAAGAGAAATGTGACTGCAGAAATGAGCACTTGGCTAAAGCTGTGTTACAGAGGCAGCAGCTTTAATAAGGTTGCTCTAAAAATGAACTCATGAACAGCCAGTTTTATGGACGTTTTATTTTGTATATTAAAAAAAAATGAAAACAGTTCTCACTGCAAAATACTACAAATTTTCTTTTCAAGTCAATAGCATTTCTAAACCTAAAATATTTCTCTGATTTTTAATTAAGTATTGTTATATAGTAAAAGGCAAATGAAATGCCCTTGTGTGTTTTGGATATGTTAAGATACTAATACTGGCAATTTTCAGTTCTATATTCAAGTGATAGTATCAAAATCTAAAATATTTGTCTAACACTTTATTTGTGGTTGCCTTTCTGTAAAGGATCCATGAGTATATTTGCAGTAGTTTAATCTTTTCACTTTCATGAATATGTGGTTCATCCTGGTGTTAGATACTTGTGGGGATTATTTATTTGATACGTATATCACTAAAAGTAATATATTTTAATATTACAGATTTAGAAATGGCCATTGCCTACTGGAATTTAGTACTTAATGGAAGATTTAAATTTCTAGACTTGTGGAACAAATTTTTGTTGGTAAGTTTAAATCTTTACATAAACTGGACTGCAGTATTTTCAGAACTTGGCAGATAAACATTTTTAAATTATCGAGTACATGAAATAAACTATCTTAACCCAAATACCAGATATTTGTAGTGTGTATGAGAGAAATATATTTTTGGGACATGGAGGTGTCCAAGACAGTAAAAATAAATGTGTAAGAGGGTTTAATTTTTTTTTTTTTTAAATACAAATTTTCTATCTCTCTAAACAGGAACATCATAAAAGATCAATTCCTAAGGATACCTGGAACCTTCTTCTAGACTTTAGTACAATGATAGCAGATGATATGTCTAACTATGATGAGGAAGGTAAACATTTCCATTTTCTTTCATTACCCTCTAATTGTGTTTTATGCTGCATTTATTACTGTGTATCTGCTTTGGCACAGCTGTCTAATAACAGTACAATTAGAATATCCCCAGTGATCTAAAGCCCAGTTAGAGCTGCTTTAATGCCTGCTCTAGTCATCTGTTTGCTACTGCAGGTTTAAAAAAGAAATGCTGAAACTTTCATAGAATCCATTTTCTCTTTTTCTTCTGTCTGAGGTCAGACACAAACTCTTTTTTGAAGAATTTGGTACCATGGTATTTGTCCTTTTAAAACCCACGGATTCTCTGTCAGTGGGAGCAGCTCTGGGCATCTTCATCCAAGGAGTGATGAAGCTGCCCATGGCCTGGGCAGTTCTGGTGCTCTGGTAGCTGAGAAGGTTTTTTAAGTTTGGTTGCTTCAGTTTGTGTGAGGCTTGGCCATGTAAGGGTTATAGCAGTGAAGCTGGCAGCCTCCAGGGATTGCTAAACATAAGTCACTTCCTACCAGATGTGTTTCTTGTAAACTTCTATATCGATCTTTCCTCTTTCGGTCCCATCTGTAGCCAAGAACAGCTGATTATCCTCAGTCTTGGCAGCAGATCAGCTCAGTGAGGGGAGGAAACTGTGCACTTGTGATACCTCCAGAGGGGAGGGGAGCAAACTTCTACAACTTCATTTAATAGTTATGGACAGTTCTCATTCCCTTGTCATTGAGCAAGCATGTTGCTGCCCACGATAAATCCGTGTAGTTTAGAAGGACTGAAGGCAGGAAATAGGTTTTAATGATTTGGAATAAAAATACTTGAAGGAGAAAAAAGCCCACCAAAACCCCACCCATGATTACTTTTAACCTTCACATCATGTACAAGACTGGGGACTCTCTGGCTATGGCTGCCCATCATATGTAAAATATTGTTACGTATTTTAACTACCTCCTGGTAAGGAATGTGGAGGAATAAATGTAGTGTAGCAGGAGCCTTCTGGGGCATCAGACTCTCGGGGTGTGCTTGGCTGTGCTCAGGTGTGGCTGAGTGTGCTGGTTCTAACAGATGAGCTTTGCTTTCGTGTAAATCATATTGTGAGCAGCCAGTGCTGTAGAATGTTCTGTTACTCTGCTGCTTCCAGCATGAACTCCTTAAGCAGCTGCTGCCATCCTGCAGGTTTGAGTCCTGCTGCCAAAACCAGGACAGTTTTAAGTTAGAATTTTTGTCAGGTTTTTTTTTGGGGGGGAGGTAAGGGGGGAGCATTTTTTCCCATTTTATTTGGTCAGGAAGGTGACCTTTGAGAGAGACATGTATTAACTGGGTTTAAGGGAAGTAAAAATCTTTAACCAGCTCTTCTATTTCAAGCAAGAAAATTAAATTCTGGTTTTGTTTGCATGAAATTCTGCCTAGTTTAAGACTGGATAGTAAATAGCTTGCTTGGATCTGAAGCTTTTAGGAGAATGCCTTGTTGAACAGAGTTCTTACGTTCTGGTGTTTTTATCTTTTAGGGGCATGGCCAGTTCTTATTGATGACTTTGTGGAATTTGCACGCCCTCAAATTGCTGGGACAAAAAGTACGACAGTGTAGCACTAAAGGACCCTTTAGAGTGTACATAGTCTGTACAAATACCTGAAATGGAAAATTGCACAGTCAATTTCTGCTGGCTGGACTGAACTGAAGATCAATCCTCACAATATGGCTGAGGGTTGAGACAAACCTTTAAGGATACATCTTGGACCATATCATATTTCATTCTTCTACTGGTGGTTTGGGCTTTTCTTCTAGTCTGGACCACTCTTGCCCGTTAAAATTCCAACAGTGTGGATTTCATCATGGATTTATTTTTTGTTGGTGGATCACTCTAGTTTCATCTCCCATAAGTCCTAGAAGCTTTATAATTATTTTGAGGTTTCTGGTTTCACATAAAGCACAATGCTGGTCATCATCAGACAACTGTTGTATGGCATCTGAATGATACAGATCAACATCAAAACAATTTTTGAAAAGAATCCTTAAATATACACTTGGGGCTAGTTGCAAAGACTGTACTGATAGCACTTCCTGCAAGAGTGATATATTTAAGTGTACTGGGTCCGAGTTTTTTCTTTTCTGGAAAAGTGCAGGTATTGTCTAAGTGAGTTTGAGTATCTGGTAAAAAACAGTTACAGAAATAAGCAAGAAAGCCCAAGGGTGGTGACAGTGGGGTCTCTGGGTGCCTCCCTGAGCGGGTGGGTGGTGCCCCAGCTGGCTGTGAGGGCAGCTGAGCTCCGGCACTCTGTGCACCGCCAGCACCCGCGTGTGGTGTCGGAGCCCTCGGTGACGTCAGCGAGACCAGCCCTGTGTGTCCTCACACAACCCAGTGGTCCCCAGGTTACTCTCTAAGAAATCAGATTTCATTACAGTTTTGAAATGCTTATCTGTCTGTCAAGGAAAGGTTTTTCATTTCTGTGGAAATCAAAAACTTGAATATACTGAATTTGTGTCTTAACTGTTTGCTACACAATACAGTATTTTAAATTGAGATGTGTAACTTTTATGGCTGAGATACGACGAAGCAAATGGCCCTGTTGTACAAGAAGCTGGTGAGTTTGATGTGAATCGAGGCTTTGAAACCATTACCCTGATAAGTAAGTTAAATCTTTGTAACATAGAGGTACTGCCGTTACAGATGACACCCTTTTTCAGTTATTTTGTTGAGTTTTCCTTAAATTGACGTATCACTGTGGTTGCCAAATACAGAAATTAAGCGTAAAGCTTTCCCAAACAAGCACAGATCAGATAGAAACTACTACACTGGCTTTGTTTAAATTATTTTGTTGATCATCACTACTTCTTACTGCGTTTGACTGAATCATTTGGTTCAAAGCAGGTTTTATCAGATGCAATTCTTTAATATTACAAGAACTCTTGAGCTGCTTTTGTGGTTTTTCACTCCTCAGTTATTGTGAAGAGATCTGATAAATCCTGCTCTGTAAAAGAAGCTGGAAAGAACAAGCTCCAGGAGAGGAGACAGACTGTAGTTACAAGTGAGGAGAGAGGGTTAAGTTTGTGCTCTAAATAGTGCCGTGATAAGGCCAGAATTATTTTTGAGATGAGTCATTGGTACTTGCACTAAACAGCAGCACACTTTTATGCAGATGCTGAAAGTATTTTAGGGAAAAATTGAAAAAATTAGACAGCTGAACATTTTTATTTGTACTTTCTGAAGTTGCTCCTAAGGCTGGTTCCCCTTCCAGCAGTGCCCTTTTAGCAAATCCACTTGTGCATTTATTCCAAAAATGCAGTTCCACAAAAACATTGCAGACTTTATCCAGCTACTGGAATTGGCTATGCCAAAACCTGTGTGTTTTGCTGCTTTCAGTATTTCCTTTCTCAATTTTGTGTAAATATAAACGGGGACTTGAAATTACGGGGGTGGGTGGGGTGGAAAAAAGCTCGACAAGATATCTCTGCGTGCTGTTTTCTGTCTTGAGGGTTTTGGTACCGTTTCAGATTGATTAGTTCAAGTATTGCTGTGTTTGGAGAGGAGAACTGACTTGCTTTTTAGCCCAATACAGACTTGTCCCTGCAGAAAGTCTGAGATTGGGCAGTGGCGAAATGCCGTGGTGTTCTAAAGACTATTCCTTTTGAATGCAAGATCTTTTCAACAAAATAGTGTTGTCATCAGTTTGGTACTACATGCTTATAATTACTGTGTAATTATAAAGAAATACATAAAACTTTGACTAATTATGTTGCAGAAAAGGGTTATTTGTGCTATCATGGCATTTTAAAAGTTTTTCAAAATGACTGAAGTTGAAAGAAACATTGATTTAACAGGGTGTTGTTTTAATGACAAAATGCCTGGTTACAGGGAATATTTTGTACTGAAATATGCTTGGATGTGGCCATGTGTGTTTTTCCTTTATATATTTGTGTGGTTTTTTCTTTTTTTTTTTTTCTTTTTTTTTGTTTTTTTAAAGAATGCAGCCAGTTGCTTCCTTGGATTGCTTTAATTCGTAAGTGCTTTTGTCTTCAATTTGATGATCTCCCCACAAATGGATCGATTTCATTTTTGCCAAACGTCAAGGAAAAAAAAGAAGGCAAACATCAAGTTTGTAACTTGTTTTTATACATTAAATATGTACAAAATTAGAAGTGCCCTGATATAAAACACTTAATCTCGAGATTATATTTAGTAAAAAAACCATCATTTACATATCTCTGTAAGTTCAAATGTAACTTCTTACAATCCCTCTCATTACCAACAGAGGCAATAAAGCTCCAGTGAAATTGCCATGACTGAGGCTTCTCCTGCATTGTTTCAGTGTATTATTTGTAAGACTTATTTTTGGAATGTTTTAAGGAGTGGGGTGGGGGGGGGGAACAAGCATGGAATACTTGTCTTCTGCATAAACTACAGTATAGTGGTAAAGTGTTTTTTTTTTTTTTTTGGGCGGGGGGGAAATAATCTAAAAACTGCTCTACCACCTTGCCTACTGCTTGTTGTAAATGTTCCCGAGTCCCGGTGGAGCTGCTGTTCCCAGCCCTCGGCACTGCCATTCCCCAGCATGTGAAGGAAGACACCACACACTGCAGTGGTTTAAATATGGCTGAAGACCATCCTACAGTAAAGTGACTCTCTTATTGATCGACCTGTTAAGAAGTAACTTATGACTTGCTCCAAAACTGTTTTACAATGAAATCCGTGCTGAGAAATCCTTATTTAAGAAAGATATAATTTTTTAAGAATGCATTTAATAAACTTTTGTCATTCACACTTTATTTAAATACTGTTGCCAGAAGTCTCTGTAGATTTTATTTGAGTATGGTACAGTGACTGTGTTTGGTTTTTAAACCACAGTGCCCTTTAGTCCTCTGAGCTCTCCAAGAGTTGACCACAGCATTAAATACTTAATGAAATTATAATTTTGTCTATCAGAAATAGGCCCTAGAACTGTAGCTGGCTTGGTACCAGTGTGCAGAAGAATCTGAGTAAGTAAACATCAAGAAGTTTGTTCGTGACAGTTTAAACAGGCACCTGTAACTTAGGCCCGAGTCTGACCACTGAAACTGGAGGTCCTGCTAAATGGTCTCCAAGTTGTCAGACTCACAAAAACTGCCTAAATGTAATTTGAGTGTTTTGCAAGAAATTAACTTTCTTACGTTAAATTGTATGCCCTCAGAATGTAACATTTCAAGCCTTCCTCAGTGTTCAAAGGACAACTGGCAGGAGTCAGAGGGATAAATCAAATTAGGACCAGGAAGCTGTGAGGGTGAGAGATGATGGGCCTGTAAATGTCTGGGGCAGGAGCAGGCTGGGGCTGGGCAGCTGAGTGGACTCTGGGGTTACATTTGCTGTTGGAAAAATGGGAATGACATGCAGGCTGGAATTCATCACTAATCAAACCCCATGGTGGCCTCCAGGGCCAACGAGCTCCTGCCAGGACAGCTGATTTGAGCTCAGCTGCTGGAGGGACAGCCCTGCGTCCCCTTACAGACACCTGTGTGTATGGAAATGTCTGTGTAAAGCTGGGGGCTTTGGGGAATTTTTTTTTTTGCAGGGTTTGTTTTTCTCACTGGTGGACTTCTCTCCAGCTGACTGATCCTGGGCCTGTGGCACAGCAAGCCGGGCTTTACTCTGCCCTATTTTTCTCTTAACACGTAATTAAAAAAATGACTCAGCTAGAAGTGAAAGTTTTATTTAATAAATATAATTTTCATAAACCATTTTCAAAACATCTTCTACTGACCAAGCTGTACAAGGAGCAAGCACACAGCCTCGCTGTCAGAGGAGCAAAAATAACATGAGGCAGCCACAGTGTCGGAGGTCCAAAATTCTTTATACTAATTATTGCTAGTTTCCAGTTGGCAATGCCCCTTACTTGCCTAAAATTAAGGATCAACATATTTCAAATGGTACTTCTTGCAGAGATTATGTCATTCCTGGGAGTTTTTCTTCAAAAAAGCAGAACTTCATCACACTTCAGGGAAAGAAAAGGAGACAAGACGATCTGTTGTTTTTGTATGCACAGGCTCCAAAATCTCTCATGGGACTGCAACTAGGAATTGTAAAAACCTGTTCTTTGGGATACAAATAAGATACTCCTGCAGCAAGTTGAGCCTCATTTTTAACCATTTTCCCCTTTCTATATATGCCCTAGAGATTATTTTTTATCCCACTGTCAAAACGTAAAAAGGTTGAGAACCTGCTGATGGATGAAGTAATTTCCTTTAAACCTGCTGAGGGAAAATTACCAGGCCCCGGCAGGGCTTCTCTCAGCCAAGTCACACTCTGTGCCGCAAACAGCAGCGCGTTTATTTCATCATGTCCCCGGCAGAGCTTCAGCCCGAGGCCCCTCGGCCTTGGCTCCCTCTCTGCCTGTGCGATGCTGGGACGGGAACCTCCATCCATCCACCCATCCATCCATCCCCTGGACCGGCACAGGCTCTCCCCGAGACTGTCCCGATGCCTCTGCGAGCGTGTTCAGCTGAAGGGAAAAAAAATCTACGGCAAGCAGAAGCCTCGCAAATCCCGATGCAAATGCTGCAAAGGGGCTTCTGAGACGACTGATGGGAAGAGCTGACAGAGCCAAGAGCATCCCGCGTCTCCTCCTCCTGTTACAAACTGAGCCAGTCCCAGAGAGCAGGAACCAGGCAAATCATGCCACTGGAAGCAAACAACAGAAGCAAAGAACGTACAAAACAACCAACAATAAAAACATTTGCATAAAAAAACCCACCCCAGACACAGATCTGCAAGGAAGAGAGTCTAGCTGGGAAATAATTTAGAAGCAGAATAAAGGCTAAAATTAGTTCCTAGTGAATGGTTTGCCCAATTCTAGAAACAACTTCTAAGCACGGCCATCTGTGTAACAAGGCAGTAGCCAGTGCAGCAATGATGGTGAGTTTTAATTAGAGATTTACACCAAAAAAAGAGAATCTTGAAATAAATGGTTCAGAAGCACATGATGCTTGAGCACTTAACACTGAATTTCACCAAAATCACAAATACTTAGAAGTACCAGATAAAACTATGAAAAACAATTTAGACTACAGCTTTGAGACACTTCTAACACTAGAAAATATTTTATTCCAATATAGAAGTTACGCTGTCATAAAAAATGTGTTTGAAAGTATTACCAAAGGTTTACTGTAAGAAATTACAGGTGCCTAATATGCATTCTAAGGTGCATAAGCTTTTCTCAAATCATCTTTTGCACTTGAAAACAAGAAATCATTCTGAAAATGTAAAGCCAAAGTTTTCAGGATTCCTTCCTTTGCAGTTTTCCCCCTCCACCACCCCTAACCTCAAAAAATATACAGAATACTTTTAAGCAGAATATTTACATTTTAGTTTGTGCAACAATTCAGAACATCTTCCCACTGAAGTCCTTTCCGCTGCATCCTTTTAAAAGCATAAGTTTGGCAACTAAAATTATGCTTTCCTAAGTAACAAAACCAAACCCTGTCTTTCCCAGAAGGAGAACTGACCTGCTGGGAATGCAATCCCATTCGGGAGGGGCTGTGGAGAAGGTGCTTCTTCAGAGACACTGCATAGTAAAGCGAGCACACACCACTCCTGCTTTGAGCTACAAACATCTACTACAGGCTTTTATGGATTTCAAGGCTGAGATAATAATAAAACATTTCCTCCCCGTGGCAAACTCTCCCCCACCCGTTCACACTAACGTGGGGACGGATGCCAGCGTTACACTGAATTAGCTGGATTTGGTTCTGGCTTCTTCATGAAGGATTCTGCACTGTGCCCAATGCACAGTGAATGGTTTCCTACACTTCAGCTGTCAAAGAAATACACAAATTCTTTCTTCCTTGAATAGAAGTGCTTTTAAAAAGATTTGTGACATCAACACAAAACCACTTCTATCCAAAGTATTTGTCACACCAAAAAATCAGGTCTAATGCAAACCATGTCTGTGTTCTGAACAAGACATTACTGATTTAGATTTACTGCAAATAGAAAAATATACCTTGGCAGACAGATGGATTCTTAAGTTCCTCCTTAATTGTTTAAATGCATGTTTCTTCGGTAACCTTACAAACACTGGGAAAAGGGAAAGTGGGGGTGGGGAAGGGAGGGGAGGAGATGGAAGGTTTTAAAGAAACACAATGAATGTAAATTATTCTTCAAGTATAGGACTGTGCTGCTTTTGTGCAAATATAATTAACGCATTTGTGTGGTAAAAGTCAAAATACATCACCCACAGAGCTGAGCCAATCGAAATGCTTGGAGTGGGGTTGTATGACAAGGCCTCTGCTTCCTCCTGCACAAAATGAACCCTGGTCTGTATTTCAGTCCAGGACACACGAACCACACGGACGGATGAGGTCACACTGTCACACACACTGACGGGACAATGCCGTGGCTGACAAGGACAAACAGGTACTGCTGAAAGGTGAGACACTGATTTTGGCATAAAAGATACAGCTAAACAGCAGATATCTGATTAGAGTATGTAATTCTGTATTTCCTAGGTAACCATGGCAGTGTGAAGACTCCTAGAATGTGAAACTACTAGGAAGAAAATAATTTTAAACCCAGGTTTAATATAGATATACAATACAAAGTTATAGGAGTAGGTGAAATCTAAGTATATTTTGCTATTAGTGCATATCTGGGTAAGTTTTCTTGGGGACTGGAGAGATGACAATCAGGTCATCTCTGCACTGGATCCAGGTTTCAAGCTGTATGCAGCGGGGCGAGCCACGTGTTCGTACCTGCTGCAAGGAGAGGACAAGGCTCACTTTGAGTGATTCTTCATCACCTGGACATTCGCTGTGGGGATCTGGTGTACCCCTGACATTTTCAAGCTCAAGCTTCACTGCACTCAGGCATTTGAAGATGTCATACAGAAATGAACTATGAATGCTGAATTAAACACTTACTTAAGGAAAATTTGCTGTATTTTGTTTCTTCTGTTTCATAATTTGTTTTCAGAGCTTCTTTAATTGTGAACTGGTCTTCATCTATAACACTGGTAAAAAACTCTCGTGTTCTGCACATTCAAGTCACTATAAGTGCAGCAACAAGATCTGCAATGACAATTTCTTTACTACAAAAATGCTGCCTTGAGCACTGAGATTGTGAAAACCCCACAGTACCCACAACCTTCAGTTTAGAGTGAAGCTGCCAGTCCCTAATGCAAAAATAAAGCTCCAAGATGAGAGCTGAACTAGTACCAATTAAAGTCACAAACAGGAGCATAAACAGCAGAGCTGTTTTTAGGTAAGGAACATCCAAAGGATCTGGTCCAAGGAAAATGGGATCTCTTCAACACTTCTCATTTAACTTGGGAGAATTTGGGATGACTGTGACATGAGGGATACACTTCTCTGGCAGCAGCCCAGGCCCCACTGAGATGTCACCAGGAGGGTTCCCACCCTGTGCCCGCCTGAATGATAAACTACAAAGGATTTGCTATGAAAGGTGGTTGGGGAACAGCACTGAGGGCAACAGTAGCAGCTCCTCCAGGCAGGGTGGAAGTGGCTTTGTCCACATCCTGCACTCACCACACCTGTTAAAGAAGTTCTTGTAGGTGTTATTTACAGACCGTGTTTGATTTACAGCTTGTTCTACCCAGAGTTCATTTTAAATGCACAGCTTTACATCTTTAACTGTCTAACAGGAAGAGCACTGCAGTGATTGATGGGACTTCAGTGTCAGAGACTGACTTAAAACAGGATGTCCCAAAGCAGCAGCACTTTCCCAGCCTCCAGCCACAAACAGCACTGTGGCAGCACCTCCCTGTCACCTCCCACAGCCAGAGACAACCTTCCTGGCTGAAGGAACAGCTCAGTGTTGCGGCTACCCAGTCCCAAGCCCAGTTTATACTGGGACCACGGAGGTACCTGCAAGATGCACCATTCAAAGCTCCAACTGTGCAATTTGCTTTTATTGGCATACTGGGGTATCAAAACATTGCCATCAAGGTCTCGGATCCTTCCGATATACGAAGATAATTAAGCATTAATTATATCTTCAAAGTACAACACGACCAAATATAAATACATGAAAAAGAACAAAACATGCAAAAATTCCCCAACTTTAAAAGGATTAATAACTCAAAAAATTTATGCTAGGGAGACTTCTGCACAACCCACCAGTTCTTAACACATTTTTCCATGTCAGGATTCAGAACTGTTAAAAAAACACACAGGGCATAATAAAAGATGACTGGTTTCTGAATTATACTTGAAGAGAACAGTGAACTGCTATATCCCTTATTATTCCAAATTATTGATTTGTCACAGTTAACAGTGTTTTTCAAAGCAATTACTATTATATTGCCACTCATACACCAGCATAAATATTTGAATTGCATTTAACTCTCAAAAATTACTAAACTGACTGCTCACAGAATATGGTAACCAACCACAGAAATAAAAAAACTGATTTGCAAACTGCTAAGACAGCATCTGAGACACAGCTCAAAACTAATGTGTATGTTTAAAGTGAAGGGTCATCATGGAAAATGCAACTTTTAAAAGTTTCATTATGCAAATTCAAATTGATTCTAATTGGATCACTCAAATTTGGGAGGAAAAAGATTTTGTGACTGTGCTACAGTGACATCTCAAATATTAAATTCAGGATTCCAATCTGCTTGTATGGTAACAAAAAAAGATCAAAAGGTCAGAGGTAAAAGCATTCCTTACGTCCCCCAAAAAAATTATTTAACAATTTGTAGATATAATTAGAAAAAAACCACTGGAAGCAATTGCTGTGCAGATGACTTATGCCAGGCCACAGACAAGGTCTGTGCTTAGGAGTCACTCTACTCTTTCCTAGGGCAGCGACGGACACTGGACTCGCCTGAGAACCTACAGGTGTGTGAGCACCACTTGGCTTCCACAAGACATTTACAAATGTCCCTGTCAACAAGTGGATGAGTCCATTGTGGAGAGAGTCAAGATGCTTCTGTCGTTGGCATAGAAGGGATCCGATGAACTCCATGATCTAAAGTAACAATAAAAGAAAAGTTTGGCTGACTGGGAACTCACACAGTCTAGAGGTGAGGAGAAAACTCTATGACAGCAAGATCACAGTGCTACGGGATTAGGCAAATGTACCTCTTTAAAAGACTAATCTAGTAATTTAATGTAGGCACCTGCAACTCATTTAGGCCTTGAAAACAGATGCCAACTCATCATGCCTACCATGTAATTAACAATTTACTCACAGCTACAGATATTTTCATCACTGTCAACTAAAACTACCAGAGGTTTATATGCCCTTTTTCCCACTAAAGGTTTAATACTGTGCCTCGAGGAGACTCTCAGTGCTGCCTGTGTACATGGAGGCAAAGCCCTGTGGTGCAGCTACCACATGTTCCCAACAGGAAACATCCATGCTGGCTGGAGCTGTGGGCTGGCAAAACCAATCCACAGCCAGGAATCTCTTCATCCCTTACTGCTAAGTTTTAAGACATCAGGAAAAATACCGAAGAGGACACAGCTTCTGATTTCCATGGGATCTTGCCATGTCTCTCACTTGAGGACAAATTACTACCTGGGAAGAGCAACTGGTTTGGGCTGAACAATATTACAGGACTGTATGTGAAATGCTGAAAAACAGAAGGCTGGAAGACATGAAATCAAAACATAATGAACATATCCTCCAAATTAGCCTCTGTCAGAAATCTGCTGTTGCTTCAGAACTGTTACATGCAGTGCCTTGACACAAGTACCACTAATGGGAGATCCAACAATGAATCCTACTGTACAAGAAATGTGATCCAGCATTCTTAATATCTGAGTGACTGACAAGCTGACAGACAATTTAATGGAACAGACAGACAAAAATGCATTTTTTTAACATACCACACCACACATTGTATATTCTAACTGGTGAATGGAGCTATAGAAAATACTTCTCAAATACATTTTACAAGCAGTAAATTAAACACAAGAGACTATACTCCTGTGGCCCACTACTCCAAGCATTTGTACAATTTTGATTCGTCAAAGTTTTATCGAAATTTGATACCATGTTGGATTTCATGTTCAGTTATCATATTTGACAGAATATCAGGAGCACAGAATACAACACAAGCTGCTACAGCAACATTAGTTAAAACAATGCTATTCATTCTACAGCACTCACACAGACAACTTATTTATCAGCATCACTTCATTCAACAAAAATAATTTGCAGCTACCTCCTGGTTGAACAGTTTGCTGTTTTATAGAGCACAAGTACTCAAGAGACCATCCTGCTGGGGACTGCACAATTTTCTGAAGATTTAGATATGAAACAAAGCAGTTCAAGCTCATCAACAAGGCCTTAACAATTTTATAAGCATTTTAAAAATCGCCCAATAGATTTCTTAACTGTATCTTCAGCATTTCACAACTTGCAACTGCTTCATGTGATTTAAGCAATTAATAGACTAAAAAATAGTTCCCTGACCTTTAGCCTGGGCTTTAAGTGTGTGGAAGGAGCTGAAGTCACTGAAGAAAGCGAGGATGACTTAAAAAAAATTTCAAGTTATATACCGTACATAAATTTAAGATTGTACATAAAAATAATTTAAGATTGTACGTAAAACTAAGATTGTTCAGAGCAATTTCAACCAGAGGCAGCAGCAAAACCCACAGAACTTCAAGCCCTTAGTGTAGCACCAAGATAGTTTTGCATATTCATTAAACATAATCCTATCATCTGTGTTCTAAGAACTCTACAATTATGTGGCTTGATGGAACTTCATCTGGAAATTACATGAGGTAAGCAGACAAGAAACCTGAGAAAAAGCAGTCTTCAAAAGGTGTTTAATATTCTGTCAAATATGAGTTATTTTTAATAAATATTTCTAAGTTCTTAAGGAAATAAAATTTAAGTGGAAAAAAAAAGAAAACTGAAACTGTAAATGCATTAAATAAAATACAGAATACCTACCTTATAAGACTACAGATTACTAAGGCAATTGTTAACTAAAAATTTGCCCTAATTAGGTAACAATAAATGAAAAAGAAGTAGCATGAGAAATTCCTCATTTGAAAAGCACAGTTTTACAGAGAAGTGGAAAAAACCACCAAAAAACTTAGAGCAACTGCTACCAAAATGCTGATTTTTAGACCAATTAAATGCTCACCTTGTAGATTAAAAATTCTATTAAATTGTTTATTTTATACATCATGCCCGCTTTCTACACAGCAAGTTTGAATTAAAAATGTACTTAATCATAACAGTTCATTTTTCATATGGAATGAAACATTTTGCATAATCATACCCTAGATTTGTAGAAACATTGAATAAATTTCATAAGCAAGCCAGAAGAGAGACTGACTGAAACCACAGACACAGTGTTCAACACAAGAGTTCCAACAGAGATGTGCTACAGACCAGGCAATACCTAAAGGCAGAATCAGAGCTGACAAAGCTGTCAGTGGAAATTACCCACACAAGATTTGATACCCAATGAATGATATCACAACCTTTAACAGAAAGAGACAAAGTTGTCCAAATACAAAATGAGTTTCCTTGAAAATGCGTGAAGTTCAATGTTTTCAGGTTTGCCTTTTGACCAATGAAGGACCATGATATCATCCAGGGACTAAGAGATTACGATGTACAAAAGACTGTGTTTACTTCTACCCCCAAATATTTCCATGTTTGTTCACTGTCCCTCTATTTGGACACAGGGAGATGGCACATTAGGGGACTCAGTGAGAGCTTCTCTCACAGTTATGCTGGCTCAAAGAGCAGGACTGCTCTTTACACATATTCTATTACTCTAACGTGCTTTTATCCCACTGATGTTTGTTTCACATGTGATTTGTGAAGGAAAGATTTATTTAGCACATACTTCGGAATGGCACACATGATTTTGACAATATACCTTCCAGAACCGAAAAAACAGTTAAAATTCTTAGAACCTGTAGACTCTGTTCTGTCAATTACTCTGATTTTAGAAATAGCTTATAAAAGTATACTACAAAAATATTTCATCTTCATATCAATCAATGGCTGAAAGATTTAAAGACTCTCCTTCTAACAATGAAGTTATATTTAAGGGGGGGAGTGTGAGCCTTTTGTATATCTTCAGGAGTAAGTCAAGCTCCAAGGTAAGTATTTGGAGGTTGTACATCCAGAACCAAAGGGAAAAGTCTTTCGACTTTACAAACAACTCCTGATTCGTGAAGGCAAAAAACCGTAATCATAAAAAGGAGAACAAAAACAGCAGCAAGGCTTGATTTTCTAAAGAGAAGAATGTACAAATCAAGAGAAATTATGGCAGATACAACACAAGGACTTGTAGTAAAGCCAAACTAAACACTTTAACAGAAATCTTTTGAAAACCGTTTTCCCCTCCCCATCCCAAAACAAACCACTCAAAAAGAAACCAGAAACTAATCTTTTAGGATGAAAAGGAGTACAATAAAGAGTTGCATTTCCTACTTAGATAAGCAAAACCTGCAGCTGATTTCTAGACATCTATTGCTGCAGGCTCATCGGGTTCCAGTTTATAGGAGAATCGCCTGCAGCAAAGGCTATTGAGAGAAATGCCACACCTGTTGACCCGGGCTGGGCTACATCTTCCCATTAGTCGTTCCAACATTCTTCTAACAGATGTGCATGCTGTTTCCCCATCTGAGAAGCAGCACATGGAGTCCAAGCAGTTGATACCTGAACCTGCCTCAGTAAGCTGGAAGGAAAAAAAATAAAAATAAAAATCAGTACTCACAAATTCCAGCAGTGAAAACGTTATCAGAAAATACTTAGTGAAAACAAGTTTTCTTAGAGTGTTGAATATTTTTCAATTTTATACAAGAACTACAATGATGAATAACATAACCACACTCCAAGGTCTACACACACTAAAATCTGATCTTCCCAAGGTCTGAATGCAGCCTTGGTGAGGGTATGGAAATGGTTTAGCACCACATCTGCCTAATGCTGGAAATGAACTGGTTAGGAATTCTCTGTGTTCCAGCTGTAACAAACCCCCACAGCAGAGCACATGCAGTTTCAGCTGGGATGTCTCAGTTCACCTCAGCAGCCACACCACAATTTATACAAGCTCAGCTCTGTCCTATTTTAAGGGAAATCAAGAGAAAGCTTCAGGCTGGGGCTGCAGAATACAGTGCAGCAACCTGATCCTATTTTTCCTCAAAAAGCATAGAATGCAACTTCCTACAATAATTTACAGTGTATCACTACCATAGATACCCTTGGCTTGGTATGGAACAGAAGCACATTCCTGATTTTACAAACATTGTTTATCTAAATGCAAACAAGGCTGATGTCAGAAAGGTTTAGTCATGTTCATGCCAGCATGAAGAATAATTCAACATTAGCATAATAAACTTTCAACAGCTCATTTTTCGTAGGTGAGAAAAAAAAATAGAAAGAATAGAAGGAAAAAAAAAAAAAGGCAGTAACAGAGATGTATGGGTGTGAGTGCCACCTACCAGTGTGCTCCTCTACAGCACTGCTGCACCCCAATCAACTGCAACAAACTGAAATCTCACTGGAATCATGTACTTCTAGAGAGAGAATATCCTAAACTGACTGCAGTAGCCTTTCCAAAAGGAAATAAAAGTGTAAATGTGGAATGCAGAGATGCTTTTTAATTTAATTTGAAACTCTCCATGAGACCATGCTCTCAAACAAAAACTGAACACACAGACTTAAGCATCCATTAACCTCTCCTCACACCAGTGAATGAAGAATTCTGGGAGGAGGCATCTTAGTCTAGGATAGGGCACAGTTCACTTAAAAGCTTCCCAAAACTTTTCACCGTGTGACATTGTGTGTCACTGACTGTTGTCTGAAGACTCTGGTTTCCAATCCCAGTTTCTTTCACATCACCCACACTTGCTGAATGTTGCAAGGAAAGGAAAGAGCCTCAGAGTTCCCTAAGGGAATGGTTTACTATGAGTGAACACGCTCCTTCCTAATTCCTCAAAATAGGCAGCTGGACACGTTTACAGCTTCATAACAGAACAACCCCTACATAACAAACAGGCAGCAACAGAAACAAGAGGCATTTGGAAAACCAAGAGGAAAACCCCAACTGGTAGGACAAGGAGGGAACACACAGGCAGAACTGGTGTTTCCGTGCACCTGTCCCTATGCCTGCCCCTCCTCAGCTCTGTGTCACATTCCCCATGGTCGCTCTAGACCTTCCCATCACTCTGCTTAAGGTGACGCTCACAGGACTGTCAGTCAACAGTTGCCTGAACACAGAGAAAGCTCTACAAACTGAAACCCTGGATTCTGTAGATGCGGCACCTTGGAGGCCATGGATGAGCACAGGCAGAACACACACCAACTCACACTCATCTGGGAGGTCTTTGGGACACAAAAGGAACATTTACTATGAACTCCTGTAAGTACCTGAGAGACAAGAGCAGAAGCACTGCAACCCACTAGTCTAACAGGGGTTCTGTTTAAAACACAAACAAAACAAAACACAACAGAGCTTGAGTCCCTGAACATCCTTTTTTGATGACCATCACAACTAGTCACAATTACACTGTCACAGAAAATCAGGAACAGCACAATTTGCAGCACTGCAGTACCACAAATATGACCTTTACAGCCACATCAGACTGTGATCACAGAGGTCAGACAAGAAATTACACAGAGCAGAAGGGATTCCTGTTCGGAGGGCAGCAGCCAAGCTCCCTGCTGCACATGCAGTGATAGTCATGGCTGTGTTCACAGCAATACAAAACTAACTCCCCACATTACTGTACTCAGGATTTCAGAAAGAGTATTTAGTCCATCCATTATCCAGAAGCAGAATAAGTGAATACCTTTGAAGTTACTGCAAAAGGTCACAGCACAGAGGTTTAGGTAGGATCAGATGAACCAGACTTTTTTTTTGCCCTCTAGAATCTGCTCACCTGAGAGCTAGCAGTCCTAGATATTATTCAAAGACTGTCAGAAAGAAGAACTAAGAGTAGCTCAAACTTGCTTCTAAAGAGTGAAGCCTCAGTTCTGATTTTGGAGGGCTGGTTTTTTCTTTATTCTTCACAAGTTAGGTACAGAAACCTAGATCATGCCTGAACCACAATTCATGAAAACATTAACACTCTTTTTTAAAAAAACAGCAAATGTGACCTTACATAAGCCTGAAAGCAACAACTTTGTTTCATCAAATCTCACAGCTTAGCGTAAAGAATAGTGGGAGAACTCCTGCCCGGTGAACATGGGCTTTTATATTTATAGCCACTACTTGGAAGGAAGATACATGTATTAGAGAGTCCCTTTTCTCACTTTCCTAATCTGTGGAGGTCAATTAGCATCATAGTTTTATACCACGTAGAACCTGGCATGGAAAGGCAGTAAAGCGTAACGTTCTCTGAAAACCTGAAACAAACTCTCAAGAAACACAAGGCAGGAAAGAGAATGCTTTAAAAAGAATCTATGAATATAGAAAAATACAAGGTGTTATTAATAATTGGGCTGCAAATAAAGTATTTTCACAAGCCAAGATCCGGGATCTGAATAAAAATAATACTTCATATGATAATGGCCCATTTGATGTAATAAATCAAAAAGCAACTGAAGTACAGAATTAAAGAATGATTCAGCTTGATAAAGAAAAAAAAAATCAAACCCACACACTGTGATGCAAATTTTTTCTTGTAGATACCAAAAATATGGGTATTTTGGAGATGGCTCCGTGACTGTCTCTATATGATATATGTAAATATATATACACACACATTAGGGTAGAGTGGGAGTACTACCTAGTGAACGTAAGGACTGTCGGGCAGGCTAGATGGGTCTAGCAGTTGCCTATTGTCCTCCCCTCTGTGCCTGCCTTCAGCAAAGTCACATGCTGAGCTGACTGAACCCTTATCTTCTTCCATCTAGAAGGACAGAAAAGCAACAAATCTTATAAAGCACCATGCCAGCATTCCTTTAACACAGTTACCATTGTTATTATGAACTTTCATTTCACAGATCTGCTCTTGAGAGAACAAGGCATGTTCACAGGGTAAAGAGGCAACTTCTTCACGTTAATTGGTGGATCAAATGTGGTTTCTCAGTGCACAAGTATCAGATATGTTCAGCCTTTTTGTGCACCACACGCTACAAAAGGGGGAAACCCAACAAATCTGAAATCTATTTCAAATTTTCAGATTTTGCAAGTTTGTTTTCCCCCTTCTAACAACAGAAAGGACCATTTCAGTTTGTTTGTCTTATTACACATAATTTCATATGCCACAAGACAGACATTTCAACTCAACATTTAAGCACACTGAAATATGCAGTTGGGACTCTGTGGAAGCGGAAATGTATTTAATCCTGTACAGCAAGTTAAGAGCACTGCAGCATATTTTCCTGAGCCCAGGTCTTTCTGCCAACATGTCTGATGCCACATGGACATTTGAGAAAACGTAGGAGACGATTATTACTATTCCACAATGAAGTCAAAACTTGCTCCCTACCATAAAGCTCATTTTCTTCAACCGTTAATACACTGTATACCAAAATTCCAAACAATTAGCTTCAAAATTTTAAAATATAAGAATATTGACATCTAACATCTTCCCTGGCACTTATGTTTTCAACACTTCTCTAATTTGTCTACTCTTTGTCTCTTTGAATCAAATAAACCTACAAATGCCAAATTATTTCACTATTTCAAAGTCCGTAGATGAAAATATCTTTTCAGGTAAGTAATATGTGTACTTTCGTGACCGAAGACAAACACAAATGGTGGATTCTTTTCTCATTTATTTCCTCCTCTATGGATTAGCTAATGGATCAGCACGAAGCTATGCTAACAAAGTGTACAAATCTGTAAAGGAAGGATTACCCCTGATCAAAGTTTAGAACATTAAGGTGTTCAAGTACATCTCACTAGTGCAAATGTGTGCTTGCACTAGGATTGTCTTCTTGGGAATTACATGTTCCTTACAGAAAATCTGCTGCAAAAGGAACAGAGACCTGGCTGCTCTCAACACAACTAGGCTGGGTCAGATCTGAAAGCTGTCAGGAGGAGAATCCTATGAAACAGGAACTAGAGATAAAATTACCAACATGTAATGAAGGCCTTAAAGCCAGAGCCAGGAGCCTGGAATTCTGGAGACAGCTAAAGAGAGCAGATCTGGACAGAGATGAAGGGAAAACCAGGCAAAAGCAGAGTCATGGGCCTGTACATAAGGCATGAACAGGGTTTTGGCTGTGATGAGGCAAATTGCTACAGTCAGTGTCCCGGATATAACATTATGCACTGAGAGCCTTCTCTGTAAATAAAACTCTTTCTTGTGTTTTACATTTCCCTGCAGCTCATAACACACTGTCCAGAGGTAAAAACTCTATAAACACAGTTAATCCCACCAGTAAACCGAAGGAGAACACTGTCCCAGCAACACTTCTCAGATATGGCTTGTGATTTCTGACAGTTCTTATAAAGCAGAGAGACATGTAGACATACATGCACACACAAAACTTTATTTACAAATAAAAAAATGGAATGAGATACAATGGGACCCAGTGAGTCCCCTAAGATACATATTTCACACATTCCAAGAACAGGAGAGACAGCTATGGAGGAAGACTCCAGCTGAGTGTAACACCTGCCCCTGACCTCTGCTACCTCATTTCCTCTTCATCCCAAGTTACAAAAGTGACAGTAAAGTTCAGAGACAAAAGTTTAACAGGCACACATAGGACTACAATTCTGACTAACAGGAATCACACGAACATTTAGAAGACCCCCCTCAAGGCTCTTAACTGTACATCACAAAGGTACTCAATATAAATTTGAACATTTTTAGCACACTGTGAAGCCTACAGACATAAAAAATTATTATAACATCACACTTGTCTTTTAATTTGCATTCTTAAAGGGATTCTCCTTTTGTATCTCAACAGAAAAATAAGCACATTATCAGAACAAAGCATAACTCAAGTTTAACCTGGAGTTATGGTCCTTTTGAGGATTTGAATACATATTTACAAACAACAGAAAACTGCCAGAGTCTGCTCATCAACCTCCATGCATTCTGCAGTCACAAAGTATGCAATTATTGGGTGGGCAGGTACATGAGGTGTGACAGATTAGCTGCTCACAGCCACATATACAGGAGCAACTGGTTTGTTTCCTGCTCCTACAGTTTTCCTTGCTTTTTCTGCCCTACTGCTTCAGGAAAATGCCGCCCTGGACAGCACAGAAACCAGTCCATGGTCTTCACTCCAAATGAGATTTTATTTAGTATAGTGAGAAATGACCAGTTTCTGTCTATTAACTGATTTTCCTTTATGCTGTTTTAGGTAAGGATCCACAGCATTGCTTCTGAGCTTTGCCCAAAGACAGAATAAAGGACTAGAGAAACCCAAATCCTTGTTTGCTTCTTGTTGCACTTTACAAGTTCAGTTGCATAGAATAAGGCACTTGGTGCTTGTATTTCAGGTATTATTAGATGCTTGAGAGTAAAAATTCTGACATACAAGAGAATTGGATTTGCATAATCATTTGTTACTCATGGACAAACAAATTTCCCATTTTTTGTCAATCCTCTCCCGAAGAGTACTATGAGGAAAACTGCCTCAAGCTAGCAAGAGTTCTCCTGGTGTCAGCACTTTAATATAACTACAGTGCTGCATTCCTAGACAGCTTTATTTTTCTTTGACTATCCAGCTTCATAACCCTTAAAATGTGTTTATTTTTGCAAAGTTTAACAGAATCTTCTGTTATAAAATCTTTGGTGTAGTTATGATGCGCCACCTAATTCAGGCTAATATTGAGAAAACAGAGGCTTACTGGAAATTTATTTATCCAAAGTTCTGAAAGGGAACATATTTAGATGACACTGATAAACCAAGATATTTAAAAGGTAACTTGTAAAGGCTTTTGCAGAGGAATCTCCCCAGTATGTTGCTGAGTTTACTAACATTCAATCATTTACTAACATACTGCAGTTTGTTTTAAAGCTATTAAGTGCTGAATTAAAAACCAAACCAAACCACCCCACCACTACCTCCCTGGGTGTTTGGAAATCTAAGGTGATGTGTTTCTCAGTGGGACCACTATCAGCTAAGCACAATGGCTGTTTCAAGTTTTGCCTTGTAAAGGTGTAGTGAACTCTCAGAGGAAATACAACACGTTTCTCTTTTTGTTAAATAAATGGAAATGAAGTCCCAAAAACACAGGCTGGTTGGTTCTCCTAGAACTTACTTGCACATTTTTAACAACAGTCATCTTAAAAGATATTTAAAGGGAATCAGATCTTTGCATTAATTCTTGCTGTAGAATGTAGAAGTAGACAATGGTGGGATTGAAGTTGAGATGTTGCTAATGCATATGAATGCTTAAGTCTTACAAAAGAGAATCAGCATTTGACAGCATTTCATGTACTGAACTCCGTGCATTTGCAGCGTTTCAGATTCATATTTTACCTACACAAACACATGTACACTTTGATCTTTTTTTTTGAATAATTTTCTGGGACTTTGTAGCCAAATGCCTTTAGGAATATGTATCTACACACACTGAAAACAAACAACACTCACTTTACAGCTGCACAAAACAAACACAAAAAGCCTTAGCTGCACAAGGGTATGTGCACACCCAAGCTTAAAACATTTTCTGCTCTTTCAACACAACTGAAAAGCAAATTAAAATGGGCAAATCATTCACAAGAAATTGCTGCCTGAAATTTTCCTGTCATGGCCTCATGAAGCTGAAATTATCCAGCATGCAAAAAGCACTGTTAATTTTTATCACAAAGAAATTAAAAGCATTATAACCATGCTAGAAACTATGATTATTTAAAAATGGATGCAACAACAGCTAGATCTGTATTCTGAAAATTGAGCATCATGCTAGGGATGTTTTTTCCTGAAAAAAAAAAAAAGCACGTCCAACACATGCTACTTAGGAGAAGCATTTGGCTCAAAAACACAGAGCAAAGCCGAGAAATAACCAAACTGAACATTTCTGCACTACAGGTATTGCCCTCTCAACCCACTAATATTCATGCCTCTTCCCATCTCTCTCAGCACTGGTTAGTTCACCTTCAGCATGCATAAGAGTTGATGAGGAACTGCCCCTCCTACTCTACCTAATTTTGCTCAGCTGATTCCTTGCCCTGGACAATGGCTGCAGTGCGATGAACTCGTCATTTAAAGCAACTCTGTTGGAGTACATCTACAATTGGACAGAGAAGGGATGGAACATACATGTCAGTAAGTAGCAGCAGTAATTTTCTAAGAGAAAGACACAGGACAACACATTGTTATTTAAGTGGAATACACATCATATACAGAACACAAGCCTGGTACCTTCAACACAGCTCCTGGGATCATCACAGCCAGTTATTGTTTGGTAGGACCATTCTTAATGTACTTACACTTTCAATACTGAAAAAAAGGCCTATACACTTTTACATCTGAGCTTTACCAGACTTCTTTATTCTGTATTACTTGCTCCACTCAACAGTGCTGTGATTTGTATTTACCCGAAGATTTATATTTTGATTCACATTTACCTTACTGTGCACTTCCTCCTATATGATTCTGTAACAGACCTACAGAGAGAAATTGACCTTAAACTACTCTAGGGCAACTGACCTTGGTCAAACATAACGTGGCTTTTCTTTAGGCCAGCAAAAAGCCCTTAGAACACAGCAAACATAAAATAAAATGAAGTAACACACACTAAATGCATTGAGGAAGGTAAAGTTAATGAAATTCGTTCCTATATAAAAGTCAACTCATACTTGCCTGTCAAATTGTTAATACGCTGATTTCCCAAAATGAAAGAGTGAGATATAAGTCGATGTGACAGAACAATATTTACATTTAAAATCTATCAAGTTCTTCTCTCCATATCAGTCAAATTTCTCTGCTTTCTTATGAGTAACTTTGCTACCTGTAGCATCTGACTGATCAGAGACAGACTGACTGTTGATGCTGTGACCTTACACTAACAAAAAGATAGAAAGTCAAGCTTCTCATATATTAAGTGGGGTAATGCAGATGCCTACAGATACAGTGAATTCAGAGCATTAACTGAGGCTACACAACTAATAAGGTCTTGTTTTCTGAAAACTTGAAAAAGCAGAGGCAAGCAATTCCAGCTGAGAAACCTGTGTTTTGCTCGCTGTTCCTGGGAAGAGCTTAGAATTCAAATGATGGCAGTCAGAAACAAATAACTTAAATAGCTGCAATTTAAAAACAACTGACTACTTCAAGTAACAATTTTTCTTGCCATGAAAAAAACATAACTGTAAACTAAACGTTTTCTTTCCCCTAATATAAAAATATACTAATTCAGTCCTACAATTTAAAATGAATAATCAAAAATATTCAGCTAGACACAGGGTGCACCTACACTATGAAAAACATTTAAAAGGACAACATACAAAGTTCCAGGTTTGCTCTTTTAATGACTGCCACAGAAGTCATGAGCATTAGTTTGTACCCTTAGAATTCAGGACAAAGACATTCTCCAAACTCTTTCTATCTGCAAATCAGAGCCTCTTCCTCTGCTTTGAAACTGAAAGAAAAATATTTATGAGAAATTTTAAACACATCTAATGAGGAATGATCATGAAAGAAGTTGATCATCTGTTCCTCTTCACTTATTTCTACTTCCTCACTAAGAGAATAGTAAATGAAATTCAGTGGAGATGATTGTCCCATTAAGAGTGGGAAAATCTCAACAGATTAGACCTCAAGAAAGGAACAAAGACGTGTCTTCATAAATACATTTTTAACTATGATTGCTCTCTCAGACACACACACTGGATGGCTGCTGAAGAACTTCTGCTCAAATCAAATTTTAGATACCTTGACTCTGCAGCATCAGGAGTTAAAGGTTTTCAGAAAAAAAGACTATTTTGGTAAGTACAGACCCTAATGCTGACTGTCAAATGCAATGTAGAAAGGCAGGCAATAAGAAAAAAAACAACACCACCCTCTCCCCTGCTGTCCCCCCAAACAAACAAATCTTATAGAGATGAACAAAGCAAAATCCCTAAGGCTAGGAAGCAAGCTATAGCCACAGGAAAGGTGTTAGACATTCATCAAGATTCCTTTTTAAAATAAGAAGTCCTACTGTGTCCTTGACCACACAACTGTAATGGAAGTAAACTGAGCCAAGAAATTCTTTAGAATCGATTCAGAAAGCAAAAGAATGCGGCAAGAAACATACGGATAAAGGCAGGGGAAAATCCTGTGGCTTTTGGGGTTTTAATTCAAGCACCTTAGGAACATGAGAAAGCTCAACAACCACAGTGATACAAAGCAGAACAGCAACAGCTGATGTACAGGAATGAAGGAAAGGGAAGTGTTTGATAAATATTGCCAGCAATTTTACAAGAGGAAAAGAAAAGACAGGTAAGTATCATTACCTAGAGCATTTTTCCTAAATCCAAGAAGTGCAATAATGTGCATCTTATCAGGTCTAGCTCAAGAGTCTTCTGAAAGGTGGTGGTTATTTGCCTTGGCTTTTCGCTACTAAATTCCAAGACAGCAAAAAGCAGTTAATATTCCAGTTTTGAAAAGGGACTAATGGGACATTCTGGACAGCAACAGACTTGTCAGTACGATGCTGAATTCAGGCAAAGCCAAGAGAGCGTCTCAAGTGAATTTTCTTTTTTTTTAACACACAAATTAGAAGGGAAATATAATTTAAGTAAATCAACATGCACTTAAATCGAAGTAATTACAAGGTTAGATGCTAAAGATAACAGCATTGATGTAATGCAGTCAGGGGTTCTGTATGGCACAGAGCTCAGTGTAATTTGGATTAAGCAAGTAGGACACCACAAAAATCAATCTGGCACACGGATGGACTAAAAACTGCTAACAGGTTTCAGACCACAGCTGTGTATAGGATATCTTTGTCAACTGGGTTCTTCATTCACTTTTTTCTGGCACTGTGCACTGTGCACCTCTCATCAATGGCCTGAAAGAAACCAACACCAGCCCTTGCAGTCGAGTAGAAGATGCACAAGACAACAGCTTATTGATGTATATTATTCTGCAAACTGAATACAGCTGGGGGATTCATTATTTCCATACTTGGCACTGATGTCTACTGTGCTGGAATATTCTGTCCACTGGTAAAATCCAAAATTTAAGGTGAGGCTGAGGAATGGTGAAGATTATAGGAGAAACAAGAATGGTAAGACTGTAAAACAACCTTTTTGGCAAAAGATGCAAGTACAATCTACCTATCAGTGTGAAAATGAAACTGATCACAAACCTAACTGTGAATAAACAAAGCATTGTAACAGAAGGCTTCTCAGTTTCACAGAAGAAGTTTAAAAAGATAAATTGCTGAAAACAAACCAGAGACAGTCACTGTGAGAACAATGGGACAAGATCACTTCTTCGTAACTGTCATTAAAAAGAAAAAAACCACTCAGAATGAGATGTTTACCTAAAAGACAGTCTCATTTCAACAGATTGATTTAAAGGATTTTTTGGTAGCCTGTGTTAGGCAAAAGAGAGATTCTATTATTACAGCATATCTTTAGACCTTGACTATTAATCTGTGAAACTGCCACATGGGTAATTAGCTTTAATTACAGAATCAACAATCAAATGCATAGCATATGACAGGTTTGAGATTTAAGAAATACTAATTAAAAAAGTCCTACTGAATTAATTTTTAAAATTATTATTTCCATCACATTTTAAGAACTATTCAGAGCCAATTACAGTTGTAGCTTCTAATACCTAAACAATAAGTTACCATCTTTAAAACAGTACAAATACGTGTGGTATGATCCTCTCATACAGCTGCAAGCTGAGGTGCAAAAGACTGAGTGACCCCTTCATAAATAATTCTATTCTTGTTATTATCAATTACTTAGATATAAACATTACTGCCTTGTAAAATGGTGTCCTCACTTTTGTAATTTTAAATTAACAACTATATTTTGAAATGAGAACACTCCAATGCATTAAACATGACAGCAATGTAAGAGGATAACTATTGGTCAAGTTGGATACAAAAGCATAATATTACCTGAGCTTTTTCAGTACTTGTTGGTTGCAGATGTCTGTACAGCACTTTCTTCACAACATCAATAAACAAACAAGCAACTACTATGAGGATTATGGCAAACCAAGCAGAACCACTTGACAACAGTTGAACAAATACAAAGTACATGTCCTGGGTATGTAAAAATGGCCTGAAAAGTTAAAAGAAGTGGCAATTACTAAAAGGAACTTTTAGAAACAAAAGCACAGCAAAGGCTGTCTCAAGTGTATCGATTTTACATCAAGCATTGAGTCTCTCAGGGTGCAGAGTCACAACTGATGGTGTCCACATACAAGTCCAGCAATCTGTTTGACCTGACCTGCAAAGAAACTCTGGGGAAGCAGGGTACTTAACTTTGGAGGGAAATGTTCTGATTTAGTTTTAAATCATGTTTCAGGAAATATTTACCTATTACATAGCACCTTTGGAAACCCATCTCCTTCTTATGAGCATGAATGCCTTCACAGACACAAGCTGTCAGAGACAAGCCCTGTCTGTCCTTGAGCACAGGACAGCATAGCAGCATTGCTCAAATTTTTGGAAGAATTACCAAAATAAATTGGCCACATTAGGTTTGAATTTTTTTTTTCAAAAACATGTCATAAAATTCAAAGCATGATGGTACAATGTAATAGTGCAATGTTTTTTCATAGTTTCATTGATCTTATATGCTATAGGAAGAGGGAAAAAAAACAATCACTCACCAGATAATTCCCCCATAAAACAAGGAGAATATGAAATAAAATACAATGGATCCCCACGTAACAAAATGGTTTATCCATGTCCAGAAGTGAGTTTCTAGTGCCATCTAAAACAGAGATAATCTCAGTGAACTTCCTTTTTCCACCCACTTGACAGAAATTATAAATACCAGTCTGAACATACTTATGAAGTTTCAGTCCAAAGACTAAATATTGTTGTAACACAAAAACTAAAGAAAAATTTTAACCACTACTGAAACTAAATGTAAAAGTCACTTATCTGGAATCCCTAAGAATCAATTACTTCTGTATAACTTTTGAATCAATTTAAAATAATTGCTTTATTACATATTTGCCTATATAACCAAACACAGGAGAATAGTGAGTGGAATATCATACCTTCATTGTAACAGTTATAACCATAACGGTGAAGACCAAAGTACCAAATGTCCAGTTTCCAAACATCTAAGAAAATGGCATGGCAAAAATAATGGAAAATAAAAAAATCAATTAAAAGTGTTCACAGTAAGTTAAGATTCTTCTCAAGTCAGCTACACTAAAGAACTTAGTCTGTGCACGTAAGCTTGTGACACGTAATCATCATGACAAAGCAAGGAGGATACAACACGAACTACTGGGAAAAAATACAGCTTATGATAAGAGCAAAATTAACAACCCAAAAGTCATCTTTCTTCTTGGTTCAAAACAAATCACCACAAAGGCTACATGAAATATGAAAAAAGGCTGAAAAAGTAATATGGAATGACAGGAAAATGAAGATATCAATTTGATCAGTTAATTATAAGCATCCAACAGAAAGGAAATACTGGGTGGAAGGTATTCACCTTAACGTAAGTGCAAAACACTTTTGAGTTTAAACATTTCCAGATAATTTTCAACATGCAGCATCACCTGAAGGTTCACTTTTTACCCCAAGCACAATTTTATAATTCAAAAATAATGGTGTCATTGTAGTTTACAAAGAAGATTCTAAGGAAAAGACACTTTGTTTCAAGGCTAATAGACACAAAAGTAAGCTTCCATTCTAAACACCGATTCTGTAATTCTCTTGTGCACAAAAATTAAAGTATCAAAACTCTGAACAAGGTCTACAACAATCAAATCTCAGCTCTGACAACCAAGCAGGGATGCTGAGGTTGTATCTATCTACACACATGCTGCTCAGACAGAGCTGCCATTCTACAACAGGTCCAAGTACTCTGCTCCTGGAAGCAGGTTGGGTGCTGGAGCAGATACTGCTATTTTTCAGCTACTTTTGCCACTGACAAACTGAACAATGACCAAATCTTCAACTATGTATTTACAGATAGCAGACTAAGCAAGCAAGGAGGAAGGTATCACATGCAGACAGGCAGAGGCATCCTAGAGCTGGTGGGTCAGAACGGCACAGAGGCACGGAACTGGGATTCACACAGTTGTAGTTCTTGTTACAGAGCTCTGACAAAAAAATCCCAACAGCCTGGTGACAGATCTCACAACTGCTTTTCTCATCTACACACAAGGTACAAAACTGAGGCAGCCATGAGTCTGGATTTACTGATAATTTTAAAGATCTTTGTTACAACACGTCTTCTGAAGCCTTTGATTTATGTGTCACAATGTGCTTGTTAACTGCTGCAGTAATAACCTTACAAGTAAAATTAAGCTCCTGCTCCTGAGTGACCTGTGAAAGAAAGTGTCTTTGCTAACACTGCTCTCAACGGTCACAGAGTTAGAACACAAAACACAAACAGTTCTTGCCACCATTTTATTTTTGAACACATTTACGCTGTGGATGCTGCATCCTTTAATCCTATGAAGTAACAGATACAATATTTTGTATCTCCTCCTCTTCTAAACTCTTACCATTTGCCTGTTAGGTTTCAATATCTGACGACATGCACAGCATGGAAAAGGGGGGAGAAAAAAGAACTAAAAGATCAAGTAGTTGCACAATGTGTTGAGGTAAGCCTAACAAAGCACCAGGATTAACAAGTCATTTACAATCTTTCTGTTCTGCTGCGCTCCAAACTGAGAACCTGGAATGAAAATGTGAGGCCGTGCACTAATAATGTTCAGTATCACAGATTTGCACAGGTGACACTTCTTGAGGACCTCTTACTAACAAAATACTCCAGCAGTACACTATTTCTCTTGCCCTTCATTTTGGCTTTTTCAGGCACACATTAAATTTGCAAGAAACTTTATGCACTGCAGATATTTTACTGCAACACCAGCTCTACTAATTCCAATAACCATCTTTTAGCAAACACAGAAGACAGAGTAACTAAAAAACCCCAGTCTTAGAATTTATTTGAAGTCATATCACACGAGAAGCCAAAGGGCATCTGTCAATTCCCCAAACTAAACAGTTGTTAGTAAATACAACAAAACAAGTCTGTTCCTGCCTTGTGGACATTTCCTAAGCAACTCTGAAGTGAGGTGCTTTGACAACTTCAGATGGATGCACCAAAACACACTGATTCATAGTCTAAAATTACCTCATTAGAAGAGTTCTGAAAGACCTTTACCAATTCATGAGAATTTCAAATCACACAGCTTGTAAAAAGCAACAAGAGATGACACGCTCAGACCCCAACTGGAAGAGACATTTTAGTCTAAAGCACAACTATTTTAATGTTCTTATTGAACATGATGGAATAGGTGCTCCAGCTGCACCACTGCCCCTCCACTGCTCTTACAGATCTCGGCAGGGATGCTCTTAACCACCAGCTCTCTGATTTTAGTCACTCAAGACAACTCTGTCCACTGTACATCACTATATTTTTAACTAAACTTCCTGAGCTCCCTGTCACCAGGTGACCACTGTGAATTCAGCATGATGCTATTTCTGTATCTCATGCCATAATCTGCAGCTCTGCCAAGCACTACATGAGAATCAGCAAGTACTCCCTGCCAGTATCAAGAATGGCATAATGAGAAGCAAATGTACTTTTCCATTACTACCCATGTTTTATGAGGGAAAAAAATCAGTATCTAATTGTTCTAAACTGAGAGAAATAACTCAGAACCAGAGAAATGAGGAAACAGCCTTGTAATGGTTTCTTCCAAGCTTCAGGGCTTTTTTGTAAATGATTCTTTCTGTGAACTTTAAAATAAAAAGTGTCAAATTAGTATTTGATGATTTGACTAACTTACTGTCTTAGAAACATTTATTGAATAAAAAGTGTAATTTAAAAGCAGTTGCATCACTAAGTCTTAAAAAATTCTGAGTAATATAATTAAAATAACATATTTTCAGGAGAAACTTTAAGGCTTTTGTCAACTTTCAGATTAAATCCTAACTTTGTAACAGCTACTGAAGAGAAGTCATTGCTTGACACTGAAATTAAGTCCAACTCAAAATGAGTTTTGAATGAATGGATATAAATACTCATTTACTGACACAAAATACAATTTTGACAAAAACAGTATACAAAATAAAACAAAGTTTAAGACAGCCATGATACACTTATTATCTTGAAAGGTATGTTCCTCATGGACATACACTTTCTGATAATGCCTTACAATTTCCACACTAAGAAATGTTACTCTTGAGAGCACACAATATTGACAAAGAATCTTTGATAATTATGTAATTCATAAAAATAAAACTTTTCAGACACAAGAGGATTTAAAAAAAACAACATTAAGAAAGATCACCAAAAATAGAGTGGTAGGATAATACTTATGATATTGTACCTGGCCATTTCCCAGCAGAGAAGTGTCTTCTCCCATTAGAAGATACGAGCCATAGAAGAAAACAAATGCATGAAAGAAGCCCAAGATGGTCCAGTAAAGAAATGGTTTAAACCCCAGATGGGCATTTTTACTGATGTCTCTACAGAAATAAAAACAGCTTTTGGATTTCATACTTTGTATAAATCATCAGTTATTCACATGGCATTAGTACTACTGCTTTAAATGTAACTCAACTGCAGTGAGACACATTTAACCAATGCTGACATACAAAAAAAAATACATAAACCATGGGCAAAAAAGATCTCTGAGCTCTCATGATTTGACTCTGCTTTAAGCAGCAGTCACCAGTGGCAAGGGTCTCTAATGGGTCACATTCAGAATAGCACAGACTAGAATTCTTGTCCCTAGAGGTGGAATTGTAAGAGGAAGAGAAAGTCAGATCTCCCAATACTTAATCCCTTATTCTCCTTTAAAACCTTTACAAAAAGAGAAACATCTGAGAGATATCTCTCTTTAACAAAAATACATACTTTTTTCTCCAAAAAGCACTATGCAGTGCAACATGCTACCACTGGGAGGACACCTAATTCTACAGGAAATCACTTCTCCTCCAAGTAAAGGATTTTTTTTCTGGTGATTCCCCTGATCAGGTGTCCTAGTTTTTCATTTGCACATCTGAGTCATTTTCACCTCCTACACGTAATGGAGGAGAAGACTAACAATCATGCAAGCTGACCAAGTGCTCAATGCTCTTACATTCTTAACATGACTGACATAAAAAGATCCTTCTCTTAAAATACTCCTGTTAATTAATGTTTAGGATGAAAACTATGTAGCTACAGTTCTTCCTCATCAAGACAGTTACTAAAAATGCCTAAATTACAGATAAAATCCTGTACAAAAATCTAATAGCAAGTTCAGAGTTCTGCAGGTGTCACTATTGCTCTAAATGATGTGCTGCTGTGACAGTTTCTGGGAGATGTACGTACCTGTAGAGCACAGGTTTACTCTGCAATACATGCGGATGCACATGCTGCTCAAATAGACTGTATATGAGGACAGGCAGGGAAGTGAAACAAATATTGTACAAAGTCAGGTATACACTGTCATAGAGCGTCTGGGAAGGAAAACAAAAATTACTTTGAGTCTTGTGAAGAAAAAAAGGTGTTTATGCACACTGATAGCAGCAACAAATCATTACTTATATGAATTGACTTGTTAGGAAAAAACTACTCACACAACCACCTAGTAACATCAAGCTACCAAATACAGAAAATCAGCTGGGTATTTGTGAGGTGTAAAACCTGTGTTGCTTCTGTGTAGTTATTTCCTATCTTTTATTTTCCTATTTATTTGTTATTTAATATTGTTTATCAGTAATTAGCAATTATTTATTACTAATACTTAACATTAGTACATTTACTAAGATCCAACACTTACTTGTTGTGAAAACAAACAGAAGAACTGATATAAAAATTGTGGTGTAATAAAGCACACATTCTGAAATAAAGAAAAGTGAAGGAAATAGTTAAACCTCAGTATATTCCTCACGACCCTAAAAGAAATTGCTAACTCTTACAAGCTGGTAAAAATACACAGGGAGACCATAAAGCATTTCAACATTTTACATGGCAAAGTGAAGCAAGATTCTTTGCTTGACAGCACATTTTGTTTGTTTGTCCTTTCACATTCTGTTTGTTTGTCCTTTGGGACAATGAACCTGGAAAATATAAACTTAATTATATGTGCTTGATGAACACATCTCACTATGGGAGTCTAAGTAGTATTAAAGGAGGAGAAATCCATTCATTTTCCCCCGTTTCTTTGTAAGAATTTCTCTGCAGAACAGATTCCACCTTTTATTCAAGAAAGCTGTGCCCTACTCAAATGAGCTTGTTGCATGGGAGCAGACAAAGCAGAAACCAAAGCCTAATACCATGATGTTGCCTTTAAATGAAAGGAAACAACTAAAAAGAAAAAATGGCTGGGGAGCCAAAGCTGGAATCTCAGATAAAATTCAAGTAAGATAATGAATTTTGACCTGATCAAATGAAAAAAACATAAGAAAAATAAATTTTTTTGAGAGAGCAAACACATCTGCCTCTCAAGCCTAGACAAACTCACTGTGGTATTTAAAGCCTATTTCTAGGTGGAAGGACTAAACAAATTCACAGTTAAACTACTACACTTGGTTGTAAAATATGAAAGCAAAAGGCCCAGAAGATGTGCTTGATGAACACAAAAATCTCAGATCTGAAACAAACTTCTTGCTGGAAAAAAGCTAACACATTTTTCTGTGAACTTCACTGTCACTGTCAGAAGACTCACCTTATAAAAAAAGTACTGTACAAGGGTTGCTATTCTAATATAGTAAAAGTGCCCATGAACAAAAAGCAACTTGGAGAGGAATTTAAACCGAGCTATTGCATAGTCACTGTTTCTCACAGCTTGCCTTCCTTCCTTGCCCATGATTCCTGTAATGTTTGGGAAACAAAACAGAAAACAGGTTAAGTATTATAAAAACTGAAGTTTAAAACCCCCAACAACAACACACCTAAAGCTACAGCTCTGTTTTCCCACACTTCAACATCATAAAGACTTCAGCAGCTTTCTGTTGCAACAGAAGCAGCTGCTCATCACACAACTAAGGGAAACTGCTCATTTGATGCTGATTCAGATAAAAAAAGTCTTTATTGGTTCTGACAAAAGAAGGTTACCTATGCCAACATGTGCTTCTTGTATCATGCTCACATCATTAGCACCATCACCGATTGCTAATGTTATGGGTTTCTCTGGAGATGTTTTTAACAGTCGAACTACCTGGAAAATAAACATTAAACATTTTCAGATTAGACAGTCTATCCACAATCCATGTCACCAATTTCCAAGTATCTTAGTTCACTACTTGTAAGTATAATTAGTATGTTTTATGAGCATGCATGCTTGGGTAAAAAAACATCTTTGGCATCAAGTGCAAAAATTCATTACTTCTGTGGGAAAGTAGCTGGTTTGGGGTACAAGACTTACTTAAATATTATGCCTGCCTTGAACTTACTTTCCTGTTCTTATTTCAATGTTCTTTTACCGTGCTTAATTTGGTGCTTTATGATACAAAACAGTCAAGTAAAAATTGGACCTGAAAATTTACTTGTGGAGTAATACAGATCTAGTGCCCTTTACCAGACATGCCCATTTTCTTCATAGTTGTGATTAATGGAACTAAGCTAGGTGAAAGAAGAATTCAAAAAAGCAAATGTATTAGCTAAAAGATCAGTGTGCTGTTATTAAAGAAAACAGGTTCTTTTAAAGGCAACTTCATTATCACCAAGGGGTATTCTCAGTTGGAAAAGTCACAGAAGGAGATATGACAGAAAAAGAAAAAAAATTTTTGACATATAAGGCAGTAAAATACTCAGAAGAGGAACACCCCGCTCTTCACAGGAAGGAACTGGATCTTAAAGTAATTGCAATAATATTCTAAATACAGAGGAGTTAGTTAGATGAGGCTTTTGGTTATGGAGAATTAGTAGCTCATTAACTCCCAAAGAGCTCTGGCTTCACTAATTCGGTTTTAAATAGGCTGCAGAGGCAAAGGCACGAATGCAGATGAAGAGCCTTTCCAAAACCAAGAAAATAAATACGTACGAAAAAACATTTCCCCCCTGAAGTTCCAGAAAGCCCAACGTGGAAATATCAACAGAGCAACAACTACACGAGGTAAGCAGACACAAAACACTGTATTAGAATAATGGAATAGTAGCTGGCAGTGTCAGGGCATGGATTCATATGAGTAGGAACTCACGTCACACAAGGAACCTAACAGTGGAAACAGTCCACAGCTCAGAGAAATCCACCTGATTGTGGGAATATATTCCCTAATTGCAGATATGAATATTCAAGTTTAAAGGTTCCCCATTCCTAAGAGGTAATTACTTCAAGTACATTTAGCATCAGACCCTAGGAAGCAGCCTTACAGAGGTATCAAGGCTGCAGTGTGTCACCCACATCAGTCCTCCTGAGACTCCCAAGGCTGGGGTAATTTAGACAGACAAACATCTATGTGAAAAGGTCAAGACAAATCCCCTGGCAAATTTTAACAGCAGCAGTCAGCAGCAGCTCTGAATGACTGACATGATGATGTTTAAAAAGGTTTTCAAGCTATGAAACATACCAAAATTAGTAGTGAGACTGCCAGTCACTTATTAACAAGCATTAAAATTAAAGATGCAGGACATATTCCAGCTTAACCTTGGAATAAACCTCACAAAAAGGTTGCCTATAGCAAAAAAATCATGTGCAATGCTAGACTAAACTGCCCTGCACTTTCTTCCCTGCCCTTCATGTTGCATGGCATTTGCCTCAGTGATTTATCCACTTCCATGTTCGAAATTAAAAAGTCACTGCCACCAAAATTACATTTTACTGTACTTCATCAGGGAAGGCAGGAAATAACCTCCATTATCTGCATGCCAGGATAGAAATTAAGGAAAGCAGTACAAAACATTATAAATCAAGTCAAAATGACAAAATAAGAACAAGAGCACAACACTGGCAAATAACTGTACCTTAAAGAGAGGGCACAGCAAAAATTTCAGCTGAAAGAATGTACAGAAGTGGACAAATCCAACTAATTGTTTTACTCACTGCAGTTGCAACTTCCTTTTAACATTTTACTGAAACTAGTATCATACCAGGTGAAAAGTTCTATACTGAAGTGATTCTAAAGATTGCATTAGACCTCTGACTAAATGCTGGAAGCAGGAAGAGTGAACACAAAATGGGTTACTTGTGCTACAGTAAAAGAGCCTCTCCTCTTTTGCACATCTAGTACTCACATAAGGGTTTCCTAGTGCTTTAAGGTAACAAGATATCTTTTCCTGATCAGAGAAAATTTCAGAAGGAAAGACTAAATACTGCAGCCCTTCAGAGCTTAGCTTTCTAGAGTGAAAAAAAATAAATCACAAAATCTGAATTTGATTTTTATCCACCCTGTATTTGAGTAAAATTAAATACATGTGAAGGAAAAATGATCTTAAGGAAAATCTCCCCCAGAGATTAGTCCTCTGCTTCTCTTCCCTTTTACTTCTTCATCAAACGTGGGTATATTCTTTTAAACACTTGAAGAAGCACCCACTTCTTCCTTACTGTTCGTGAATTTTCAATTTAGCTTTTTTGGTCTGGAGACGTGAAGCAGCAAGCAAGGCAAAAGCATGCAGGTGGTCAGGATAGCTGCTGCCTTACACAACACTCAAAAGGCAGATTAAAGACGAGCCTTTTGCTTGTGTGGTGGCAGGATTTTGACTTCTCCTTCCACTCACAAATTTTCAAACACACATGTAGAAACTACTGAGCAAACTACTCCAGATGAACTGAATTTACCAGGGAGTCAGAAGTCAGGCAAACAAAGCATTTTCAGAAATCCTTGCCTCCTCAAAGCATGACAAAAATACTTTAAAGGTAATCCTGATAATATTCTCATTTACCTTTGCTTTCTGAAGAGGTGCCATGCGACAGCACAACACTGCAGAACAGTTTTTGCAAACCTCCATGAACAGTTTTTCATGTTCCCTGAGTGCAAGAGAGAGGCTGGTCCCATCCACAACCAGTCCATGCTGGATAACATGGTCTTCCTTTATTCTATTCAGGGACAAGAATGTTAACTTTGTATCAGTGTCACAGAAAAATTTCAATTTTGCTATCAACTGTGCCATTGGCCAGACAATAAGCAAAGAAATTAATCTGTTAGACAGACTGCTTCTTCAAGCCTATTACTAATAGACAGTCTTTCTAGAAAGGCAACTTAATTTGTCTGGCACATTCATCAAAGAGATTTCATAAAATTTGAAAATGAGAGAAAACCCAGAGAAGATCATCACTGAGATAGCAACATCTCAGGTATTTTACCTCTTGGCAAGCTGCCTCAGCTGTTCTGCACAGGTACTGTCTGACTTGTGCTGCACAAGCTCAAGGATGTTCATGGTTCTGTGGAAGTGTCCACAGGATAAACTGACGCTCACAGCCGTCTCGTGCTTGTCTCCAGTGAGCACCCACACTTTGATACCAGCCAACCTGAGGGCTTCTATGGTTTCTTGGACTTTCTCCTGCAGTCTGGAAACAAGAAAAATCTTAAATAAGCAATCAAACGCTTTACTAAGAAAGAGCTATCACTTGTAACCCCACTGCCATGAGGAGTTAAGACTGCATTTCCAATGCTACATGTATGGTCAGAGAGTCACAGTCTGGCAGATGACATTCTGTTACCAGCAATAAAACAAAGGCCTTGATGAAACAAAAAAACTAAACAATCCTGCTAAGGGATCAAATATTTGTCACAAGCAAATCTTGTTTTAAATGTAAATTATTTACTGCAACTATTCCATTTCACATACATGGAATCTCTGCTGACGAAACACACTGTATGTCATTGTTAGTAAGCCAAAATCGGTTGGTACAATTTGTGTTTTGAATGGTCAATCCAAAGAGTGGTAAAAACACTAAACAAGAATAGCACAAAACTTTTGGTCATAGTGGGAGAGTTTTTCAGACATAATATTCCAGGTATAAATCCTAAGCTCGCTGGGATTGAGTGTAGTTAGCAGTAACTCCATTGCATACTTGTCTTCTACTCCTGTAGCCCCAAGTAATTCCAGATCCCTTTCTATGAAGTTGAACACATCTGCTAATCTTTCTTCCCGCTGTTGTAAGGCAGTCCTGGCCTCATGAAGGCGTTTGCCAATTTCTTGATACTCCTCAGGTGTGAATCTTCTGTAGGCTACGCACAAAGTTCTTAGTCCTTTCTGTGAGAAAATAAAAGACTATATTCAGAGTAGACAAGATTCTGATCTAACAAGGTGTCACCTGCAATTTGTTCAAGTCACAGAATTTATACCAGATGAATTTTCTTCTGACCAGCTGGGTGAGCACACACACTTACCAAAGCAAATTCATCCACATGTACTCTTGTTTTGTCTATTTCTCCACTCTTACTACGAGGAAGAATGGAAGATTCTGCTCCCTTTGTGAATAAAAGCTTCTCCCCTAAAAAGTAAAATAGAAGAGAAAGTAAGAATAATGGCATTTAAGAAGTTCTCAACTGCAGCTTGCACAGTTTCTGATCACCTACCTGAGGGACTCTCCACAATGACACTCATTCGTCTGCGATTTGGATCAAACTCCAAAACGTGAAGTAGTTTATATCTGCATTTTGTGTTTTAATAGAAGAAGGAAGGAGAAGAAAACATTTTTAGAAATAATCTTCCAACGAAAATTACTCATAAATAGACTCTTATACCACCAGCCTTTCCTCAAAGTGTCAGTTTTACATAGAAACCCTAAGAGCAACGCTACCACTGACGAGTAACAATCACTGCTATTAGTCACTGTGCAATTCATTGCTTTTCATCACTTTATATATACTTAATTCCATTTTGTAAGAATAAAAGGTTCTTCTACCTACAGAAATAGTTTTCTGAATACTAACTTGATACCTGGAGATTACAAGCAGCTCCTATGTACTTCTTTATCCTTCTGTCATTACTTCAAGTGTAACTTTGAAAACTACATTTTGTTTCTGACATTTGTAAACAATCTACACTGTCAAAAAACAGTGTGTGTGCCCTGGTAACTGACTAGTTTTTGTTATGTTACCACTAGTTTACAAAATTAGTTTTAGACATTTAATTTTAAAGTACTGCCAACTGACACAGGTAAGATGGGTAAAAGGAGTTATGACATACTGCAGGTATACAGTTATGAATAATATTTCTACCCCTTTTCTGAAATTTTAAAATATATAATTAGATTATGCATAGATGAGACTGATTCTGAGAACTTCTGAAGCTGAAAGCAAAAACAAACTCTCAGCAATTCAGTTTTTCAACCCTACTACAGTATCAACCTTTGAGGAATGGGCAAAGATACAAACTGTTACAACACACACCTACACAGAGTAACTCACACAAAATTCTTGCATCTCAGCTACAATTGGTAAGGCATAAGATGCAAGCTATCTTGAAGACATCATGGGAAAAGCATTAAATAGAGCATGCTGTGGAAAAGCAAGGTTTGCCTATGAACACAGAGGATTAAGAGGAGAACATTAATCTTCACTACTGTTCTGCCCTCCAAAATAAACAAGGAATAAATACCTCTCTGGTTTTCCAAGACTTTTTACTTCCATACTGTCTCCACTAATTCCAGTAAATACCACTCCAACCCTAAAAGAAAAAGAAGAGACATTTAATTATCACTTTAGGCAAAATGCCTATTGATGGAGGGAGGGGAAGCTGGCAGGGAAGAAAAGGAGAGACCTTCATACCTCATTACTGTTTTCTATTTCTAGAGAAAATTAAGAATGCCCACTTTATGCACTAAATTATTTGCCACATACTATGATTTCTCAATGATTTGCATAAATGTTTTCAAATCATCACTTTACAGTACACCCGGGGGTTTGTGTGCTTTATATTTACATGTTTTCCCAGTAAACTGACAGTGCCAGGCTTTACAAACGTCCTGAGCAATTTTTAAGGCTGCTTTCAGCATGGATTGCCTGCCCTAGCAGGCAATTTCTGTGCTAGGCACTTTTGGCAGCACAGCTCACCGGCTTGCAGCTTCAACTAAAGCCTTCTCATCTGGTGAAGAAGCATAATACTCCAAGGGGGATGTTATTCCATTGGCATGCCAGGGCCCATCAGCACCATCTGTCTGATCTGCATTGATCTGCACTGTATGACAAAGACAAACTGCCTTCAAGAAGAGTTCTTCCTCTTTCACCTGTAAGAGAGAAAAAACTCGGTTTGTAACATTTATTATCAACCCAGTTTTGAGTGTATTTAAGAAATGCTTTTATTTAAAAATCTGCCAAGTATTTCATATTAAATGATCACATCTCAACATGTATAATAAATATTTGTTCAGTAACAATACCTTCAAATTATTCAGAAATTCTGATTTATGTTGGGGTTTTTTTCATGCTAATGGTACAAGAATATTTCTCTGAAATAAGAAGGACTTTCTATCTAGGATGACTAATGGCAGGAGAACCAAAATGCCTTACCAAACCATGCCTATTTCCATCTGGAGAATCTTCAGAAAATCCCTCTGGAGTTAGTTTACCATTGACCTCTTGGTACTTTATGCCATTAATGGAGCACTCCCGAAATTGCATCTCATTTTCAGTCAATGTACCAGTCTTGTCTGTAAACACATACTCTACCTTTTGTAAAATAAAACAGAAAAACAAACTTGAAACTGCACGTACTTGTTAGAAGAAAACAAATGATCTCAACTCACACTTTCTATTACACACCTTGTTTTGATCATAGAAGAATTTTAGCTTTTGCCATCACATATCTACACCTCATTTTCAAATTAATCATAAATCAAAGCATGACCAATAAAAAGCCTCCAGTAGTGAGTTTTAATTTTAAAAACTAAGTAGAAAAAAAACTAAGTTAAAAAAAAAAAAAGAAACTATGTATTTTTTACTATACCTGTCCCAATTCCTCATTGAGGTCTGAAGTATTTACTTGTGCTCTCTGGTTTGTTTCTTCATGATAGAGGTCAAGATCCCAGCCAATAAAAAAAGATCCAAGAAATTTCTGCATCTCAACAGTCACATAGAGTGAAATAGGTATGATAAAGTTGTAAAGTACCAGAAAGGCAAGAAAATCTGAAATAAATCTCAGAATCTGCAAGAGAAAATGGAAAAATGTAAAGATTACCATAGCTATCAGGTTAAACACGGTGACTTAGTTATGTTTCAATCTGCATGAAAAATGACAAATTGAGAGAGCCAGAGAAGACCAAGTCCCACATACACGAGAGAGACAACACAGCAGTGACAATGCAGGCATTCCCAGGTTGCCCCAGTAACACGCCTTCACACTGATGCAAAATGTCTGCCTTAAGCTATGACTGGATGTTTGAATTCACAAGTTCATTAATCTCTGTCTTTCTACTGAATCTGTCAGGAGGGCTGCCAATTAATATTAACTGTCATGGTGATTCTATTTTCAAACTGGTCTCTTGAAAGAGCTAGTTCTGAAAAAAGTAATGTGTTTCCCATTCCAAACAGCATCATTCATTTAGGCTTATCTAAGGAGCCATAAACTGTGAAGGCAAACAACTGATATTCCATGTTGTCAGAGGAATCTGCAAGCACTCTTGTGTTGTTTTAGGCCAGCAGAGCGACAAGAGGGCTCCTGACCACTGGCATTCCCTGGTGATGTGGGTGGGTCTGGACTACATGACAAGACAGGGACCATGTGGATTTCCATGGCACAGACTTTGTTTACACCTCTTCAAATCACTGTGTTCGACATACACATTTTAGGCAAACACCTATGTAACGGGATAGAAACTTCTCTTTACTAGGTATGATACTTTTAACAAACTCTGAAATGCAGCACTACAGCCTCTCTGACATTTTTTTTCATTTGCACAACAAACTCAGTATCTAAATTGTACTTTGGGAAGACTCTTAACCAACACCTGAATATCAAGCGAGGGAGATTAGAGATGAGAAAAAACAGACCACCTCCTTCAACTCTACCAGATATTGGTGTAGGAGAACATTTTAAATAAAGGCAACATAGAGGCAGTGAACAGTTTGCAAAGCTAAATAATGTCTGTTCTTTCCAATTAGGGAGCACTGCTATAATTACTTAATAGAAGTCAGTAATTAAGGTGTTTGACAAAAACTCAGCAAGTTCTGTGCTTAAAGAAACCTTCCAAACTAAATCAGAAAAGACAGACAGAAACCAAGAGCAGTAATTCACGTAAGGGAAGAAACACTGAAAAGCAGAGACAATTACTAAGGTTAGGGAGTTTCTTCAAGCACTATCTATGAAATAAGAATCTGCACACAAAGGACAAATGGACAGAGAAGCACTCCAAGTAAGGATATCAGCATGTTGAGAAATGCAAAGCAGATTGTGAAAGTAAATGTATGAGAGAGAAAAACTCTCACAGTGACAGGAGAGTGACATTGCAGAAACACTTGTGGCTCTCTATGTTCCTGATGCCAATGGTAAAGGAATGGAAAGATTGAGGAAACACTTATCCCTGTTCTGTTCAAAACTAAAAAGGCTCCACAGGCTAGTCTAACTTGCAATAGCAACTACTTCAAATTAAGCTCCTTAAACTGCTTTGGACAAAGGTACACTTGTACAGAAACCAAGTATTAGGCAGAAGACAGAAAAATACAGTGATTAGAAGAAGAGATACTTCTCAGAACTGCAGATTTCAGGAACACTTAGAAGTATCCCTTCAATCTCTACAGAAAAGCGAGAAGGCAAGCAGGAGCTTGAGCAAAATTATAGCCTTGCAAAATTGCCTGTACTATCTCAACATCGCAGAATGTACAAAATTCCTGAACTGTGAAATCACTGCAAAAGAACACTCAAGGACAGCCTTCGTCCTCCTCTTTTCATTTATGGAATGACAAAAGACACCCTAAAGAACAGTAACAAGAATATAGAACATCAGAAATGTGTGCTAATAAAGCCTGAAATTTTCAAAAAGTTTGGTCCTTTCATAAAGTAAGAAAACATCCAACCAGTAACAGAGGTAGAGGTATTCCTCCACAATGGTGAGGCTACACAGGACTAACTCTCTCAAAACCACTGAGACAACAGCACACAGACTTGCAAATGGATCACATGGTAGTTACACCTATACCCAAGAACAGAGAGAGAATAAATATCACATTCACTATATTGGTTGAGTGTTCCTCACTTATGTGACTGGGTAGAACTACTTTACCTTACTGCTGTTTCTTTCATGCTCAGTTTTTCCATTGTACCAGGGCTCATCCCATTTCTCTTCAGCTTGCCATGCATACTTTAAAATAGTGCTCAGAATGGCTTCAAATAGGAGGATTATCAGATAAATAATCAAGAAGGAATTCATGGACCTACGAAGAGGCAAAAACATAATTACCAATTTCAGTTTGTTTTACTTAATCTGCTGACACACTGTGGTTACATGAATTAACTTGTTGGACGTCTTTTTTAAAAATGTATCCTGTGCTTGATACAGATATAAAGTTTCGTGTGACAAGCAAGTGACAGAACGGAAAAGAAATCCTCCATCTGACTAAGATATCTCTCTCTACAGCAATATGAAGACTAGGTTAGGTGCAAGAACATCCCAAGAGCTAACTTGTGTCACACCTGCTGTCCAAGATTTTGGGGGCTGACTTATCCTTCTCTTCTTCCCTGAGCTTCCAGCAAGGCAGTGAAGGCACTACAAACCACCACACTGGAAACCCAAGGCTGCACCTTCTCCTTCAGTTACAAGAGCACTGCCATGTGCCCCTGACTACTTAACCCAGGCCATGCTACACCAGTCACATCTGTCTCTATACTGTGTAACATCAGCCAGACCATCTTTTCACCCCTTGCTTTGGTGACTTAAAGTTTCTTGGGCACAATACAGTTCTGTTTGTATGTAGCTGTAGAAGAATAATCAATCCCACTCCTGCATAAGAATTCCAAGAGGCTCTCTCAGAGTTTTAGCAACTGAAATAAAGGCAACATATCAAAACTTTTCCTTTTAAAATAAACTATGGGATTTAACTGTTACAGTAACACCTATCCTGTAACCCTGAGCAAGCTTGGGTATTTCCACTTTGTACATGACTACAGAAGCAATAAAGAATGAAATACGAAGAAATTAATTCTATCTTTATAGCTTCCTACCAAAGGTAAGGCAATTAACACTGTTCCCTTGCCTACAACCTAATGATGAGACTATCAGGATTTTAAAGTTACAGAGGAAAAACTAAGTTAAAGCTCTATGAATAAGAGAGATATTAGAAAATAAACATACTTTTCTACTGCTGACCGTTTCTGAGATTTACTCTTGTAATTTAATGCCATCTTTGTCTCCATACCTGTATACACCGCAACACCTGGGAAGGAACGGGGGGAAAGAGTTACACTTTATTTTCTGCATATATAAAACGGACAGAATTTTTCATTTTGAGAGATTAGGATAAAAGCAAAAGGTGGTATTACTTTTGTGTTTACATCAGTACAGCGGTGAGACAGTTTTTTAGTAGGTATTTGCAATATTCTGCTATAGTAAAACAGCACTACTGCAGTAATTTTAACACCTACTTTAACACTGTTCATTATTATGACTGTACTGCTCAGTATGTATTTTATGGAAATCAAAATGGTAAATCTCAGGAGAAAGTCTTGAACAATGGGTAACAGTAAGAACAGTCATTTATCCACTGCAGTTAAGTTATTCCTTTATCAAACCACTTCAAATATTTTCACAAAGCAGAGCTGGAACTTTATATCCATAGAGATTCTTCAGCATAATATCATTACTTTCATCTATAATCACATCCCCTCAGGTAACAGTCAGCAAGATTATTACAATTTCTTCAGTGCAAGTAGAATTAAAGCACAGTTCACCAACATGCTTTAAGAAGAGAATACTCTTTAAATATTTAGATGTCTACAAACCAAATATTTCTTTAGTGTTTTTTAATCTTGCTCCACGAAGTAAGAGACTTTCAGGCCCAAGAGGTCTAAAAGGAAATAGACATATCAGCATTTAAAAATTAGTTGTTCTGTATTCTGTAAAACTACTGAAATCCAAACTGCATAGCTGTCCTATATTCCCTAGGAATTCCCAATGCAGCAACTTCAACCCCATTCTCATTTAGGTCCATCTTCAATCATCTTACGGGCCTCACCCACAGAGCTCTCTGTTTCATTTCCTGTCTCCTTTTGGACACTGCCATATCCTCTCACCACTGTTCCATATCCCATAATTACTGACTGAGCTAAATATTCCAAATGGCTGGTTCAGAGAGACTCGCAAGTTACTTGGAAAGCAAGCAGGCAAAGAGCCAGTTGAGCTCAAAGTGCACCAGAGATGCTATTTTTAGGTTTGGCTAATCTACCCATCTTACTTCTACCTCTCTGTCAAACTGAAACGATCTAGAAAGTTCAGAAGTTTTCATACCAAGCAGAGGCAAACAACTAAGATGGACACACCACCATCACAGCAGTGCAAATCTTGCTTCCTAACATGAGTAAAATTTCATAAATGTTTTTTCATCACATCTATCACAACACAGTAATATATTTATTTCATTATATAAGTTAACTCCAAACAGTGCTGGGACAATAAAGGTCTAATTAGAGACAAGGTTAACATAAGGTTAGAGCCACGTGATCTACTCCAGCTGTTGTACCATCTTTAGAAACTGCCAGCAAGGTTGGTTTGAAATTTAAAAAAATGTATTTTTGCCAGTGTTTCAAATGAAAGCAAAAGTTTAACAGCTGCAGTGGACAGGTTGACATACTGGGTGTAAGCAAAAGATTAAAGTTCATATGGTAAATGCTGGCATACAAGCCCTTGGGTTTGCCCTCCTTTCCCTTCAGCTTTGCCACAAGCAGTCCATGATCATTATTATACAAACAAAGCTCTTAAAGTACCTTCAAAAGCATAACCTGGATTTACTGGAAAAAAAATCCAAAAGCCAAACCCACAACCTACCTCTCACAGTTAAACATTTAACTTAATTAATTTAACTTAAATGTTACGGCAAATGTGACAATTACCATCACAAATAGCATGTGCACCAATTATACACAGATTATGGGAGGTTCTTTAAATTACACAAACATATGTTAATGTTTTAGGCTGGACTCAAACTTTAAATTGAACTATAAGGGACTAAATGTTTGAGCATTTAAACTTTTCATGTAAGAAACAAAATCTGTATTTCTGGGTTCAAGTTTGTACAACCAGTCTGACAAACCTAAAATACAAAACCTGAATCAGTGCAACACAGACTTAAAAAAGTTTATCTTAGAGACAGAAGATGCAGTTCCACTGGAAATCAGAACTTGCAATTGTTTTTTTCACACCCCTGTTAAACTGTCTTTGTTTTATGTAGTCTATTAAATTATTTTGATAAATTATTCCAAAGATGAACCTGTCAAGCTTGGCAGTAATGAATTCTGAAAAGCTCTAAGTGAAACAGCACATAAAGCAACCTTAGAAAACAGCTGACTGGGTTTTTGGGGGGCAGTATGGGTTGGGTGTTTTGTGGGGGTGGCCAAGGCACTGGACTTGGGGCCAAGTGACCTGCCTTCTACACTCCCACATTTCTTGCAAAACCATTGACAAATCCTTGACTCACTCTGGACTCCGTGTCTCTCCTATCTAAAATTGACAATGCCTGCAAGCCTCCGAGGAGGCTCTCAGACTGAGAGACTTTAAGCTCTTCAGACTGAAGGCACACATTACATGGAAAATAGTATTACTTTAATACCTAATTCAAGTAGAAATTTCACTAAGTGTAGTAGATAATATTTTGGACGAGTGAAAGAACCATAACAGATTTATTTGTTTCTGTGACAAATTAATACAACATGACACAGCACTTCACTTTTTCAGAAGAGGTCACAAAGTTTTTTGAAAGCTTGACTAACTATAACTCTCAAGATAAAATAAATAACTTAAATGCTAAGTATTCCTGAAAATTTGGCCATTTCTTGTCAGTTCCATATCTTTATTTCAAACTGTGATCTTTCTCACTCCTGTTCCTTCTATTTTCCCTGCTGTCCTGTTGTGGGGGGGGGAATGGAACAAGCAGCTTTGTGGGTGCTGGTAGCTGGGGCCAGGAATCAGCAACCCACAGCAGTCAGCAATCTTTTCAGGAAGTCCACATGCAGGTCTGAAAAACTGGGTAGTAATGAACTTTCTTTCACTAATTTTCTCTCTCTGCATCTGAAGCATTCAGCTACAATTGACAACTTTCAGTAAAAATACCCCTCCCTTCCACATAATTCAACAGTAACTCTTATTTGTGATGGTCATGGCTTTAACCACCTTCATGCATTCTAAACAATCATCTCATAAAATTTTACTTACCGTACTATTTCTTCAGTTTGTTGACTTACAGTTATTCTTCCAACAAATCTATGAAAGACGGACATGTTTTAGAAATATCTACATACAGCCTCAGAATGTTAAAAATTCCTCTGTATTTACAAAAAAGTCATTAATGGTTCACAAGCACAAAATAAAACAATATGGCAACCCTGGCACTAATTTTACAGGAGACATTTAACAACAGAAACATTTATCCTTCAAAAGAACAGGCATTTGACAAAGCCTATTAGATTTCATTAATAACCACAAAAGATTGTATTTCTACTCATTTAAACAGATTGTGACTTCTTGTGATTCAGTAAGAAATATTTCCTCAACAAGTGCAAATTAGCATAATTATCCACCGGAAATAGTAATTTTTCATTTAATAAAGCAAATCTATTCTGCATTTCAAATCTGACATTTGCATACCTAGCATGACCCCAGCTACAAACAGGGGCATAAACTTCCATAGAAATTGTACCTTAATTTGATAAATATCAAATATCTGAACTATTGCTCAAACCAAGTATCTTAGTTTTAAAGAATTTAATATTTCTCAAAGATCCCAAATCTTACTTAAGAACAGCTGCTGTGACATCTGGATTTTAAGAACTACTATTTAATAACTACCATTTTCCACTATACAACTCACAAGCAATTTGGATGGGAATGTAACTTTTGCTACCCATGATGCTGTTTTATGGAGTCTAGGACATTGCTTGCTGATGGGAAAGCATACTCAGATATCCCTGGTTTCTAATCTAAGGTTTTATTGCTGAAAAATGGAGTTCAAATCTTCTATTGAGCATATGCAAAATAAATGTGACCAACACATGTCCTTAGAATTAACATAAGCCTACAACAGTTGGCTATGGTTTAATTCCACTTTTTAAAATATCCTGTCTAGTACTGAAATCTCCTGGCAGAACCTTATACAACTCATTCTCCAAACTGGCCACACCCATAGGCCTTTTAATTTTTTTAAATCTGGAAGCAAGTTTACTGGTCAGAACAGAAATGTAGATAATTAAAATACAAAAGATTAATATTAAAGTATAATTTCTGGTTTAATCCGAAATACTAAAACTTGCCACTTGCAAACTTTTATTAAGTCCATATGTATAAACACAAGCTAATTATTAAACCTAAAATCTGAGCAGATGCCTGAAGCTATTTTAATCCCAGCAGGACCCATAACATTCTTAATATTAAACACTTAATTTTGATTTAATTTCAAAATATTTACTAATAAATGAATACCTGTACAGATCTGCTTCTGGCTGCTGACATTCTATAACAGCTACCAGTTTGTCCAGGTTGGCAACAGACTGCAACACTGCTGTTTCTGGGACTGCAACATGTGTCTGTAAAACAGTGCCTCCAGTTAATACACGACTACCAGGCAGCAGGGGGAGTATTTCAACAGGCTGAACTAAAGTGGCATCTTAAATTAACTGTTTCACAGAAGTAAACCAGACCTTAAGATTGGTCTCTCCATCCAAACTTGCAGTAGTGACATGGCATGAACCGTCAACTCGATCAGATGACAGAAGCACCAGATCAACAGGAAAAGTCTCATCTTTGGCTACTCTGACAATGTCCCCCACCTAATGAAGTGAACACAAATGAGAAACACACAAAGAGAGTTTTGAAAGAGCAGAATTCACTTCAGAGTTGTTACCAAAAGAGCTTTAGCTGTGTGATAGAAACACAATTTTCAGTTTGTCCTTAAGCACGTACCCGAATGTTTTTAGATCTAGTTTTCACAAGGCCACCGCTTCGAACAACGTAAACTGGAGCACCATTGACTTCATTGTCTGCTTTATGTCGTAGCCAGTCTTCATAACCCTGTGGAAAACACACAGAAATTTACTTTTTAAGCAATAAACCTAAAAAGTTCACTAAGTCTCTTCTAAGTAAATGTGCTTCAAATTACTTCCTGCATAGTCTGAATATAGTCATTAACTTCTCTTGAGTTTCTACTGAAGCTGCTACTCAAGAACCTGGGAAACCTTCATTTTCACTCGCTTACACGAACAAGTAAATGCACATAAAGCAGCAGAAGTGTTGAAGATACTTAACAGTTCCACATTCTCTTAAAACAAACAGGCAGTGACATTTTCTGCAGATGGGATGACCAAGCACTCACTAAATCTTTGATCTATACAGATTATTATATCACAAATCTGGGAAGAGTCAGTCCCCAGGCTCCTTTACGGACTCTTTTTTTTAAAGTAACAGCCTGAAATTACTTCCTCAAGTCATACCAGATAGCACTTCTTATAGTTACTGCCATAGGCTATACATGAAATCTTCAGATTTCTTAATTTTGTGTGACATGCTGTTGACACATCAGCTCTGTTTAGCAAGAGAACTTGACTGAGAAGGTTTTGTGAGTCCTAATGGAACAGTTTGCAGCAACTGAGCTTTTAACTGATAAATTAAGCAGTTTTCCTCTAATTGATACTCAGCATATCTTTAAGCACCCTTTATCCCATGCACACACACGTGCAAACATTCCTGACTGTGAATCCAGGTACATTATTCACCTCCTGTTTTCCTAAAGTATTAGTATGTTGCTTATTTAATCTAATAGCATTATATCATAATAGCATAACAATCTCTAAACCCCAAGTCTAGGTGTTGTTTGGAAAGCCCCACGAGCAAGCACAAGAAATAGATCAATCCATGCAGGAAGTTCAACTGCCTCTTACATCCTGGTAAGACTCCTGCAACTCATTTGTAATAATAGTGAGATTTCCTAAAATGCTTTTCTGTAGGTATAAAAACTGTGAGAGTTAAAAACACTTCCTTGGAAGTCTGCAGACGGAGGAGAGAGCCATGTGAAACAGCAGGCACAATCCCAACTCATCCTATAAACATTATATAAATGCAGTAATACAAGAAGTACTAATGCAGATGCAGCTTGGAGAGTTCTGAGATTGACTGGAGCCTGTAGGAAAGTTGTATGATGAATTTTGCATGTGAAAAGTCCAGTTTTGTAGTTCTGCCTTCATGTACCTCCACTGTTACTAGCACAAGTGAGTAAGGACAGCACAACTGCACTACCTGGGTTTGAAAAGAAAGGGGAGCGGGAATGGGGAAAAGAAGCTTTATATGCCAAAAACTTAAAAATAAGTAACTAAGAAGTGTGTAGTAATAGCAGCCATACATAAACATTCTGGGAAATCAGAATCCTCATCAGTGTGAAAAAGCAAGAGTCAGGACCTACAGCTCCTTGTTAAAGGTGACTGACAGAAGAAAACAAGGGTTTAACTAACATCCAGTAACCTTGGGGCATTTGTCTCATAAACCTGAACAGCTGAGCAATATGGGCATTTGGCAAAGAACTGAAAATTACCTTCTTTAGAAAGTACAGATTTCAGCGCTTTCCCCATCTGACACCTACTGCCTACAACTCAAGGGTGACACCTCACACCAGGGAATTCTTAAGAGCCAACTTGATGTGGTCAGTTCAAATTGCCCCAAAATTTACCTACTGCAGCATTTTTGAGGGTTCCTTATCCTTACTTGCATCTATTGGAAAAATGCTGTGAAAGAGATGCAATAGGAATTCAGGGAATGTTGCTTTAATTGCATGACAAGAAACTAAAGATTAAAATCCCTCAATTAAATTATATTCTTAAGTCCTCTTTAAATAACTTCTTCAATGTAATTGAGAAAAGGCCTGCATTTTATATAACGGGATTTTTCATTCTCAGTTTAGGTCTATAGTTACCAAAACCTTCAAAGTAATTGTTTATAATTTACCTGACAGTCAAGCAAACATCTCTGTTCAATTAGCTAAATACCTATGAACTTATTGAAATGGACCAAGCATCCTAAAGTTCCTTGGGAAATACCTTTATTTTGTTGTATTTTGGCTTGGGTTTTTTTCACTTTTTCTTTTATTATTGTTTGCCAATTTTGGACTCCTCTGAGGGATTCTATATAGACCTTCACAGCCATAAGGAGGAAAGCGCCCTGGCTAAGAGGACAAATAAAATGACACAGCATGAGTTGCATCACTTTGCAGTCTAGTATGTCCTTCTTCTGACCTAGGTGCAATTACACTTCTAAGAAGAAAAAGTTCTGTCTCCTTGGCCGAGTCTGAAATAAGGCTGAGTTCTGAGATTTGCTAGAGGTGCCACATTAACTGGTCTTCTGGAAGCAGGGGAGAGTTCTTCCACCCACTGCTAAGCTTCTCAAACCTGCCTATGATTAATGCTTCTATTTTTCACCTTCATCTTTTGAGAGAATATTAAATTATAGTTTAACATTTATCCTCATGTAACTTTGTATAGAACCAGTGCCCTGCAGCTTTCAAAAGTCGTTTTTTCCTTAAAATCTGCTTCCTGTAAGAGAAAATGGGAGCTGATTTTGAAGCAATACTGGATATTTTCCCCTCTGCATTCCAACAGAAGGTTTATCTTTCTTCCCAGTCTGAAGGCAGCCTGTTGGAAATAGCACACTTAATAGTCCTTCCAAGATAACAGCTTGTGAATATTGTTTGCCTTCTTTGCAGCACGCAGGATAAACAGGAGGGTCCATTAGATCAGTTTAGGTGGTTCCAATAGTCCTTGCAGAGATACTGAGACAGCCTGAAAATCTTCTGATGCTTTGCAAGTCATGAATGATTTCAAGTTTCTCCAGAAGGAATGACAGAATCTCTATTCTTTGCAATTGGTGGTAGGATACTTAAATTTCCCAATATAAGACTGGACATCTGAAAACAAGGTGGTGTTAGATTATTTTGGACTATTTTAGACTTACAGAACTTCCTTCTGTAAAAATATGATCCAATATTATAACTCCGTTTCATAATCGCAGTTCACACAGCTTTAAAGAATATTATCCATTGCCTACTTACAATTATAGCTCTTGAACATGTGATTTTTTCGGGGGGAAGATGGTAACAACTGCACTTGAGTAGGATTAGGACACTCTACATACCCAAATTGCACAGCAACAAGATGAAATGTTAGTCCAAATATTACTCCAGCATTAAGAACCCCTCCGCCCCATTCTACCCATTTGAAAGCTATAACAATTTTTACTTTTGCCCTATTTCTGGGTGCCTTTGGGTGTTACTGGCACAGAAGGCAAATTGAAATTCCAGTTGTAGCTCTGTAAGAATCTCCTGCTTATTTTTCAGTTGCTAGACTGCATTTCCTCCCCAGACAGCACTGTCAAACCCTTTGAAGGGGATAGTTCCTGAAAATAACCTCCCTGCAGAAGAGATTATAATTTCTATTCACATCACCTCTTTATTTATGAGCTTGTTTCTTTCTTCTCTTGTTTTAATGGCTTGAAGAAAACAAAGTATGTTTTTTTCTTTTATTTCTACATTCTCATTCCAGGGGCTCTAGGTCTCAGAAGGACATAGTAGGGTGCTTGAACAGGATTTCTATTAAACTCAGAAGATTTTTCTTATTTCAAGTGCTATAAAGAACTTCAAAATGTTTTATGCAACCAAGGAAGAAGAAAAGAAAACCAGAAGCTTTTTAAAGGAGAACTTTTACCTGGTACAGGATTACAGTTGATACCTATTTTACACCATGGAACATACTTCTTGGGGCAAAACTTGCCTTTTAACTACTGACAAACATGGGCTGCATCGTTGCTTCACCTACCCAAGCTCCTTTCTCAGTGTGTGATGTGGGAGGATTGGCTTTGATATGCAGCGAGGTGTGCCAAAGGAATAAGTGAGGAGCTTTCAGAAAAGGTCTTATAACAAGTGACATGTAATGTTTAGACAAAAATGCTGCCTGACAGTCATTCACTGTCCATTTAAGGGTACAGCAGTGAGTCACTGAGCGCTTGACAACTAACCAAATGCTGAAGCTCAAGCATCTAATGAGAAACATTAAATACAAAATCCTTTCTAAAATTACACTATTTTAAAGTATTTTTAGTATCTAAGTATTTTCTTGGTCAGACTTTGTTAAGTAACTTTACCTTCAAAAGACTTTATGCCACAAGATTTTTCCCCTTTACCTGTTTTATGGCTGTCACAGTTATGACAAAGAATAATGGTAATCCACTGGTAATAGGGCTGGTAGGGGTATCTATCATGAGCTAAAAGAGAAGAAAATACGAACATTAGCTCAAATTTTATTTTTACATTTGTAGTTTCAAGGAAAAAAAAAAAAGAAACAAACGAAAACCTAATGAAGATGACAACTATTTTCCAAACATCTCATTATATATAACCTGTGAGTAATTTTACTGAATTTCCTGCAGTATTTCTGGCGCAAAACTCAGTTTCTGACACCCAAGTAATATGTGTCAATAATGATGTAAACAGAAGGTTCTAGGATACAGAGCAGCCTTAGTCACATTTGTAACGCCTGTGACAATTTTAAGAGTTGTTAGTAAAAGGAAGATATACTTTCATTCTTCAAAGATTTCAAAAGTATATTACAAAGGAAATAAATCCATGTTTTGTGAAGCTGTTTCAACATTCTGTACAATCTACTGCTTACCAACAATGTAGATTATAATATCATCCACTTTAGAAGTGAAAATAAAGTTAAAACCAGTAATTTCCAATGGTTTAGAGTTTAGAGAACAAGCTTTTTTTAAGACTGCACCCTTCTGGTTTCCCCAAGTTAACATGCAGTTTCTACAATTTGTGATACTATTGCTGGCATGCCAAAAGTGCAGTGTACACACTAAGACTCTGTATGTGGGGGGATGTTAGTGGTTCTCCTCTGCTGCAGGAAAAAAAATAAGGTCAAGTGCTGTAAAGAAAATACACACAAGAACTATTCAAAACCACAGACACTGATTTGATCCACTTTACCTGAGACTTATGGCATTGCTTTGGGAATCATTAAAGAAGAAAAAACAAAATCATACATGAAGTTTACTCTCTTTAGAGCCAGGAACCTCACAGAGAAAACAGATTACATCACCTTACATGAGTTTATTTTTTTTCCACTGAAACAGACAATTTATACAACACAAAAAAATGAGACCTGGCTTGCAATATTGTTCTTCAACTGCAGCACTGCAATTTCAGCTTGGCAGCATGTTGTCCAAGAAAATCCATGCCAAAAGCACTTGATTTAGATGATATAGATGACATTTCTGCCATCTATACTTTCTCATTCTTTCTCAACAGAGGCTTATATATGAAAATGAAGCAGGTTTCGTGTTGATGGAATTGTCATGGCTGCCTGCTCCCTTTGCCTCTTTCACAACAACACCATGGTCCTTTGCTTGCCACACAGCTGGACACATCCATCACACACTTGGTGTGATCAAAATGCAGTCTGTCACCATGTTCTGGGCATGCACATGTGTGGTGAACAACGTGGACCGGACTGTGCTGCAAGTTTAAATCACGCACCAAGAACCTGCCCCAGCTCTGCCATCCCCAGTGGAATAAGGTGGTAATGACAGACTCTGCATCTTGGTCACAGGAGATTCATATGACAGCAAAGATACCACGGTGATCAACTTTAAAAAGCACTTTTGCCTTACAAGAAGGAGAAATATTAGATACTAATGAACTTCCAAATGGGATTTGAATAAAAACAGAATTCCATTCTAACAAATGAACAAATGGCTGCAGTTTTTCTCGTGTTTGGTTTCCCAGAATGCAGATACACAGACAAGACAACTCCCATACACATGAGGGCATCCACTTGTCACAAACTGAGACAACAGAATTACATTCAGAATAGAAGCTATGCCCTTAGATCCCTCTTTGTTCATGGATATCACATTTAGGTATCACTGAAATCTAACCGTTTGAAAGAAATGTGACACAAAATTGAAGTAAAGAGGTAAATCTGCATTAAAAAGAAATAAAAGCAATGCTGGCTGTGGTTACTTTAGGTAACATTTATGGTCTATCTCCAGCATGTCCCCATCTTCTTCAAGCTACAATATATTAAACAGCATGAAACATCCCAACAGGAATGACACAGTCAATACTCTTAACTAGGAAGATGTGATGAACAACACGTTCTGTTAGACTAAACTGGAACAGTATGACTTTAGTGACTCCCAACACAGGAATTTTCAGCCTAGAAAGGTCCTCCTTTCTAAAAGTGAAATAACAAGATCAAGGGCCACAGGAGGCAATGGATTAAAAACTGCAGAACTGGCCCTGCTACTGACCTCTTGCACAATCACAGACAAATTTTATGAACTCCTCACTATCCCTGTTTTTTGTCAAATGAGGTGCCATCCTTTTCAGATGCATACTGTAAATGTTGGTTAATTACTGTGGAGAACTGTACATGTTCAAAGCATTCTATTTTATAATGAGGGAAAAATTTGTGTACCCCAAAAATCTTGTTGAACCCTCAGGTATTAATTGGTCTTTCAAAAGTTACTACCTCTCCTTAGAACCTTCCTCCCACTCATCCTCCACCTACTAAGCCTGCAATAGCTCCACAGAATTTGGGTACAATTACAGAGGTGGGGGTGCAAAGATCACAGAAAATGCACAGACTGTCATAACATACTTGTGGATGTTCTTCATTAAAAGAAATATGGCCTGCTACAAAAGCCACAGCAGTATTTCTGACCTGTGCTGTAACAATAACAGCTCTAACTGTTGTCTTCAAAACTGACAAGCTGTCAATCCAAACTGTAACATCTGTGTGTTCATTTTATCTGAACAAATTGAATGTGAGGATCTTAGAACTGTGTCACAACAGTCTGCTGATTTACAAAAGTGAGATTCTACCTACAATGAGAATATACACTGATCTCTGCTCAGCTCAAGAGCAAGCACACTGCCCAGTCTGGTGCAATAAACTTGAATGTCTGCACTTCTGCACACTAATGTCCAGGAAGCACTTAAAAACACAACAGTAAAACCAGCAATGTGCACAAAAATAAAAAGTGTATCTGGAATTTCTTTACTATCTTAAGAGATTTAAAACTGTATTTTGAGGCAATTGAGTCCCTGTGCTGGCAGTGCAATGGACTTTGAAGCTGTACACTTAAACATATTGGCATTCATAAAGATAAAACCTAACAATAATACTTAAATTTGGACATAATTATTTTCAAAGTCATGTTCTTTTCCCAGAGAAACTGGAAATGTGTTCTTTTTACAGAGAGAACACGTAAGTAGAGAAGGCAAATTCACAGAACAAAAATCAGTGGCAGATTTACAAGGCAGATTGCAATTTCCTGAGTATTACTCAACTTACCTGAACCAAAAATATAATGAGAAAATAAAAGTTGGCTACTCTTCTGAACTGCTCAAATAAGTTTTTTGGAACAAAATTCCATACTGTATACTGAAAGGAAAAAAGAAGAGAAAGAAGAATAATTATGACACACTGAACAATGAAATTTCAATGAAATTCAGTTCCACTCCCAATAACTCTGTTAACCTAAATTTTTCCATTCACCACCTCCCCTCCCCCAAACCTTCTCCTGGTCTTGCTCTTCTCCCACACAGAGCTGCTGCATCCAATTTTTGTTGCTGGTTTCTCCTTCTGTTTTAAGTACAGCTAGCAGGGAAGCAGGGGTGGCAACTGCATTGCTATTACAGGCCAAGTTTTAAATGTTCTCCTACCCACTGGGACAGGGGCAGCTGGAGTCATTTGGCAGTTTGCATCCTGGGTAGCAGGGAAGAAATTAATTCTTGCAGGTGTAACATTCTCTCCAACACCACAGCAACAAGGCACATCCCACCACCAGCTCTACTGATTTCAATCCAAGGACACACTAGGAGGGAATCTGCAACTGCAGTCCACTGCTGATGTATTTTATGCAAAGCATTAGCTTTCAATTTGGTTATTTAAAAAACCCTCACAACCAGCTTTTGAGTAGTTTGGTGCATCACATCTAGACACAAGGAGCACTGGTTTAAAACCAATTTTTTCTTCAGAAATCCTGACCAACATACTTAATGCTCTGTACTTTAACAGGCTTTGAGGAAAGAAAGATGAGAGTAGGAGGAAAACCTACATTGCAAGCAACCTTGCATTTCCCTCAAAAAAGTTCAGTTTGTTTCATTTTGAATATTGCATATGCACCATAGACCTGATATCCAGGTGCACATCTGCCACACAACTTCTTAAGCAACGTATCAAGTGGTTTTCCCATGACAAATTGATTCCTTACCTTGGATGATATTATTCTGTTGTCCGCAAACTTCTGAGGAACATAATGGCCATGCTGGGGAAAACGATTTGCTATATAAATAGTTCTTGTATCGCTTTGATGCGGTGGGTCAAAACCCTAAAAGAAAGGAGAGGCAATCAAGAAAGGCTATTTTATTAGCTGCTGTTCTGTCAAACTGTTAACTTTGTGCTGAAAAATGATATATAGATATCAGCATTTCAGAATAAGAGCTTTTGAATAGTAAAGAAAATAAATGTGTAAATTGAAGTCTCTTCTGCCTACAGAATTTTCAGAAATTGGGGGGGGAGAGGGGTGGAAATCCCAATTTTGATGTTGTGTACGCATTATGAAAAATGAAAGAAAAAATCCTGTCTCAAATAGAATAGAAAACAATTGCTACCATGCAAACTTGAAGCTCTGGGAAACTTAAAAAGAAGGAACAGAAATTTCAAAACCTCACAGCTTTGCTCATGATACCCCTAATAACAGAGATTTACTGAGAAAAATAAAAGGTCAAAGTAAACAAGTTACAGTAGTATGCTGTGATAACTGGAATTGAAAAGATTCTCACCAGCTAAAAACTGAAAGCATATTCATCTGACTAGACAATAGTATTTTTCCAAATAGGCTGGATCTCCAAGAACTAACAAATTGTCTAATCTCAAATGTGATTTTCTGACATTACCACCAATTCATACATGAGTAGCAGCATTACTGAAAGCAAACCCATGCCAAAAAAAGCATATTCAGAAGTACTTATCCACAGTTCCCTGCCAAAACAGAAGATGTGAGTGAAGTCCCTTGGGACCAAAGGCCTGTTTCAGGTCTAATGGTGACTATTTTCATCACCTGCCTCTCTGAGGGGAAGACAGGCATTAAACCTGCAGATGATACCACCCTGGGTCTGCAAGAACACCAAATAATAAGAAAAACTTCAAAATTATCTTGGTCAACTAGAAGATCCAGCAGTTAGCCACAACTGCATCTAGAAAAGAAAATAAAAGCCCTTAATGGAATTTTGTAGAAAAAATATCAAAAGGCTGTAGTGGATCACAGGCTGACCATGAATCATCCATGTCATTCTGCTGAGGAAAAGGCCTCCAGTGCTGAGGAGGCTGGAGAAGTGGTGGAAGCCACAGCTGAAGCACTGAGAACCAACTGGACAGCACCCAGAGGATGGGAACATGGGGCACAAGAGATCCTAGAAACATGACATATAACGCAAGGCTGAACAATCTAAAAGGCAAAAAGAAGCAAATTAGAGTCATTTAGCCTAGAGCAGAGGAAACTTGGGATATCCAAGCAAATCTTCTGATATATAAAAGACTGTTCCGTTGAGAAAACAGATAATTTGAAGGGTAAAGAATAACAGAAGTAAGCAGGCTTAAGGTGCAGGTAGGAAAACTTTGGATATTGGAAACCAAACCAAAATTCCTTTCTTATGGAAAGGAACAACTGAAAACCAAAATAAGTCATGTGGGAAGGTTGTAATGTCTCTGTAACACAAGGGCTTGTATCTAGGTCATTCAAGTCTATCTTTAATAGAGCCTTTCCTGGGGCTACATGACTCACCAGAACTCTTCCTAGCAATAATGTTCTGACCTGGACAAGCAGGTGATGCCAAAAGACAACAAACACCACAATAAACCAGTAATAATTCAGACAACAGGCCAAGAAAATGACTAAAATAAAAACTGAAAAGCTTTAAGACATGAAATAACCTAGTGAAATTAAATTTGGAACTGTCAAGTTGTTCAGTCTGGAATCAGTGACTGTGAAGTGGTGAATTTCACCATCAGTGTCTCACACACTCCTATCTTAGAACTTTGCACAGTACGCACAGTTTCCTTTTCCTTTGGTGCCAAGTGGAAGGACAACTGGTGGAAGAGCTAGACAGGGCATTACCAATTCCACTACTGCAGGTGAAGAAACAGTTGTGTTGCCTCACTTGTGACACCAGGCTCAGACCCTGACTGATGTCAAATAAAAACTGACACTTCACAGGATTTGGGAAGATACTTCTGTGCCAGTTAACTACAGATGAGTGATGTAACAAATGGTTGGTATAACCAACCAAGAATTTTCTTTAATCCATTAATATCTCTAATATGAGGCATTAGGTCTGTCCACACCCAGGATGGTGTCATTTTGAAGTAAAGTAATAATTAAATGAATCCTCTCAAACATACAATTTTTTTGTATTTGACATCATTACTAGAGAAACACTGCTTCAGAAAGAACGAGGTCCAGCAAAAAGAAAGGAGAAAGAGAGGAAGGGGGATTTTTCAAAGAGATTTGAAGGAGAACAAACTTTAGACGACAAGCAGTGGAAGGCTGGTCTAGTCACATGCTCCAGGGTGAAAACTTGTTTTAAGATAAGAGTGGAGCAGAGAGACAAAAAGTAGATATGAGAAAGGACTGGAAAAAATACATAGGACGCCAAAAGCAAAATAAAGGAACTGTTCACAGCTCTAAGAAATATAAGCATGAAAGTAAGATGAAAAAAACATGCCTGTTAAATGATGACATAACATTTAAAAAGATGACAGTGCTTGTGGCAGAAGCATTTTGGATACCTGACATTAGTGACACATTATTTCTAAATCAATCCAGAAGATGCCACAAATAAAAGGGTTTGCAAGCAAGAAAAAAATGTGTCTAATTAGTAAGACTAGGTACAAGGCTCTCTTCTATCTCAGAAAATGTCTGGCACTCACAAAATGCCAGACATTCTCACTTTGGAAAGTCATAATCTACAGCTTGAAAAAATTCAAACAGATGTAAAGCAAGGGAAAAAACCAGAAAAAGCAAAGAAAGCAAGTGGCAGTCCTCTTTCTGACAGTGAAAAATGCTAATCTCCATGCCACTTGCTGAAAGTTATTAAAAGACAAATGAAACATTTCAGAGTGACTAGGGTATCACTGAATTTTTGATACGCCCATTTTAGGCCACTATCTGAGTACCTGAAAGTTGATGAGCTTGATGACATTTTTATTATGAAGCGTAAAGACCTCTGTACAACTCCAGCCTCACTGCACAGGCACTTCTACCACAGAAGAATACATCTGCCAAAGCAGACTCAACTAAGATAAATCTATTTTCCAAATCAGGATCTCTGGCCATACAGGTTTACAGGTGAAGTTGTGCAGCTGAAGCAGCTTAAAATTGCAGTCTTTACACATTTAATTCTGTTTTGTTGACATTTGCCACAGAGAAAGTGCAGAAGCTGTGCAGTCAGCAGATCACAATGCACACCCTAGGCAGGCTGGGGACAAAAATCCTTCAGTTGTCAGAGCTGTGGCTGGAAAAGGACATCCCTTGACAACCTTAGTGACTTGACTGTAGTCACAGCAGGAAGTGTCAGAGCTGGGAACAAAACCCAGATTTCCTAAGTTTTATGACTGTAACTACTAAAGATCATTTGAAATTACCCAACAACCCTGTCATCTCATAATAAGCTGATGAGACTACAACCAAGCAGACCTTCCAAAGAAATTTTAGTTACACATCTCTCCAAGGAAAATTCTGCACAGATGTTGAACTTAATGCTGCAAGAATTGAAATGTCTTTAACACTTCTCTCACTATGGGACTGGTCACTGCGCCTGCTCCTGACACAAAACTGATCTGTAGTCCAAATTTCTGCCCAGCAAAGGGATTTTGCACAGTAACTGTACAGAGCCAGCAAAGCGGTGCAGAAAGCACAGTTTCCTAATTTCACTTATTAGACAGTTCTTTTTCTTTCTAACATCATTCTCAAACTCAGCTGCAAAAGTAGGGTAACATACCCTTGTCAAAGGATTTCTGCAGCTGAACAGCATGAGCAGAGAATCCCTAAATTAAAGTTTGAGTCTTGCAAAACGATTAAGTTGTCACCAGTATCTTTCAAAAAAAGTCAGTTTTCCTGCAGTTCTCTACTGAAGTGCTTTCTACTCAAGTACACAGATAATTGATTTTGTAACAAATGATGCTGAGTGCATTACAAAATCTGATATTTAAGGCTTCTTGATCAGGTATATTACAGGCATATATATACATGAATCAGCTCTAAATAAAATCTGACCATAAGATAAAGTGACCTGATTTTCTCCCCCTTCATGCTGCAAATGAAATACAGATTTATTAGCTAAAGTTCAGCCCGTCAGCTGATTTATCAACACACAGCAGGAGCTATCTACCCTTGGAATACATCTCTCATTTAATCTTCAATGCACACATCCCCAATAGTTTTGCACCCAGATAAACTTGACATGTTTGTTTGTTTTTGAAAACAGTTTAAACACCTGCCACTTACATACAACACAGAGATGCCTGAGTGAAGCTGATGTATAAAGTACAAATGAAAGTAACTTTTTTAGGGAAAAAAAAAGAATAAATAAGTGATTCGTAGTTTTCCTGTTTCGTAAATTTGCAATGACTCTAACCAAAGTCGAAGTAATTTTTACTAAACTGCTTCAGCAGTGATTTTGTTACTGTTCTAACAGTTGGACAAAGACATCCTCTGTGCAATAATTAGGTCCCTTTAAAACAGCACAGAAGACATATCCCGGGGAACTGAGGAGAAATATTTCAGTGCAATTTTAAGCAATTTATTTCATGAAAGAAATGGGATTCAACAGCCACCGCCAAGTAACCCCTTCCTACATTTTTTCTCCGTCTCAACCACTGTATCAGAATTGCCCATGTGGCCATTGGGTAAGGTGGACTGGAAAAGTGATCCAACCAAATCCCCCCCCATTTTCCCCACTTATTTTTTTTTTATTTTGTTTTACTGTGTCCATTCCCTAAAACAATTGCACGGTCATGCCAATTGGCAGGTGATGTGGCAAAAGCATTCACTGTGGAAGAGTTTCACATTGCTACTGAGGAAGCAATGAATTAGGCAACCACAGAGCACACAAAGGGGATGCAGCCCTATAAAAAAAAAAAATAAAAATCCTCTCAACACCTGCAAGTGTAACGGAAGGAACGGAAGGAAAGAAAAACTGCTTTTGTGGTCAACTTGTTGATATAATATGCACATCCTACTGCAAGACTCTTAATGCTTCAATGCCACTATTAACATATGGCAGTGTGCAGCACGTACGCCCTTCCCACGCTCGCCCCAGCGCTGTAAAGTGAGACAGCAGAAATCCATGGATCTTTCAGCAAGGATTAGTGACATGAGACCAGCACACAACAAACCAATTGCTGTGTTGAGCTTTGCAATACATGCATCAATAATTACAAATCATCTGACAGGCAATTTTTGCTTGTGACTTGAATAAAGCTGGCATGGTTTAACACCATCTCGCAGGGTTTCTTATTCATCCCCCACAGCTTTTACAGCGGGAGGGGGGAAAGCAAACTTACATTTGCTAAAACAACTTCTGCTTTGTGACCACTTTTCAGTGAAAGGCGTTTGAAAGAAGGAAGTCTCATTTAGAGCTTCTTCCTTGTTTCAAAAACCACACTGAACACTGCTAAGAAAAGTAGTAGATCCTCTATAAGCCATTTGAATATCACATACTACTCAACAAAACTAATAAACAGATGAAGACCTGGTCTCAGAAATCCTCTTTCCTAAGGAAGTGACTTGACTGATCATGGCTGCAGAAGCAGAACACCACATTTCCTGGCCGACAGCCCAAAAGTCTGCTATTACACTGCTGTCAAGATATATTTTGATTAAAGGTGTTTTGAGGAAATGGGTTTTCTTGCTTTGGATTTTCTTCTGAATATACATAGAATACTTCTCTCTCTGTCACATAAGATGATCTATTCACACTCCATGCCCATTTTCAGAAGTCTGTGTAAATTTGTACTCCGTACAGTCAGCCAATAATTCTTTCAGTCATATAACTAGGCACTAGTCAAACCGAATTTGCCATATCAAAGGTTAGCTTGAAGGAGGAAAACAGCCTCTCACAGCAATTTTAAACACTGCTCTAACAAATAAAGTAGTGAATCAGCTGAAGCACCCTCACGTGTACACAGTGCCATGCAATTTGTTCCTCCCTTTTTAAATATCTGTGCAGTAAAGAAATAAAACTGTACTAAAAGTCACACACCACTCCTGCAACTTCCTCTTCCCACTTACTGTATCTAGAGTTAGTTAAAACATCTGATAATAAATCATGCTGTAACCTTCTAAAAGACCAATAACCAAACTACATTATTTTGTGAAAACACACCCTCTAGGAAACAAGGCCTGAGAAACCATGAAGCAATAATATTTCCTTTCACTACAGTAAAAAAACGCCTCATACTGTATTCAGAAAAGTTGTACTGGTGCTTGTAACAAACTCCTGGTTACACATAGCTCAAGTTGTTCTTATTTTGTCTTATTTTGTCAAAATGCCCACCAAAATAACTTGGGAAAATCCCTACTTGAAGTTGTAAAAAATCATCTGTCTTCTCTTTATTTATCTGCAAACATAACAAGCCAGGTCAACTGTCCTCATTCACTGCTAACATACTTCCCTGCACCAGTTTCTCTACTCAGGTCACTGATGCCAAACATACTGGTCTTGTAACATCAATAAAATCAGAAAGGAAAAGGGAGCCGAGCAGGCAAGTCATGCTTTCTAACACAGTGCTCTCAGAGACAGTTATGGCATGGCCGGTTCCTGTTAACAGCAAAGAATTTTAACAGAGGTTCAGGTATATTGCTTAATTCTAAAATAGTCTGACTTGCATCAGTGAAGGAAATGGCTTTCCTACCCTTCCCTGCAATCCAAATCACAGTATTTACAAAGCATTTTAGACTTCCTATGACAAAATAAACACAAAGCCTTATAACAGCTACTCTTCTGTGACTGTCTTCAGCAGAATGCCAAGATTCACATTTGTCCTACGGAATTATTCCAGCACCCAAAGAGGGACTACAAGAAAGCCAGGAAGGGACCGTTTACAAGGGCATGTAGTGATAGGACAAGGGATAATGGCTTTAAACTGATAGAGGGCAGATCTGGATTAGAGATAGGGAAGAAATTCTTCCCTGAGAGGGTGGTGAGGCACTGGAACAGAAAGCTATGGATGCTCCATTCCTGGCAGTGTTCAAGGCCAGGCTGGATGGAGCTTATCCTCTTGTCTCAATGTATTTAACCAGCCAAATGCCTGTAATACACTCCTTATTCATTGTTTTACTTTAGGATGCTCCCTGTCATAGTCAGACACACAGATTATGAGGATTATCAATAACAGATACAGTGATACTTTTGCTCAGATGCTTTTTGGCAGAAAACAGATGTTACAATAAATACGCCTTCAATGAAGGAAGAAATGTAGTTAACACTCAGATTCTAAGAAGCAAGCCTCAGTCTCAAAGACATGGCTAGTGGCTACTTCTCAAGGCCAGCCAGTGTTCTTTAAATTTTTTTCTTTTGACAAAATGCATTATGTTACAGAAGTTTGAGAGAAGTTGAGGTTTGACAGTATCTGTGGTCCAAAATGTTTGGTGTTTTGCCATGATCCCCAAAGCAGCCCACTGGTCTAAAGAAGCTGAAATGAAGATACCTTTGAAGTTCCAACTACACAGTGTATTAATTTCAGAACTAAAAGTTTGCCTCTGTGGGCTCCAGCAATTAGTTGTCCATATCTGCAATAACACCTCTCTCTCGGGCGTGAACAGAAAGAGAGTTGGTAAGATTTTCAAAGCTGAAGGGTGATTTCAGATACCTATCAGGAGGCAACTATAGGGCACTGTATTTTATAAAATAAGAACCGAGATCTCAAAGATCATGAACCACTTTTAAGAATGCTGCTCAAAATATATGAAATACCTTGAAAATGGAAAGTGCTACAATTCTGCAATAATCCATCAGACAGAAATAGCAGCTACTAAACAGGTCACACTGAGAAATACAGGACTGAGGCAGTAAATGAAACATTTAATGTACAAATCCTCCATCTACTTTGACTAACCGCAGTATCTGAGAAAAAGAAACAAAAACCCCACACCTGACTGTATCCTCTCTGCACATTTCCTGTGTTAAAGTAAGTTTATAGCAGATTTTCAATATTAAATAGGGCATTCATATTTGTGACAGGCTATGAACTTTCACTTAAAACTAGAAAGCAGCTCCAATTTTGTACATAGCAATTTCACCATAAAAACATTACATTTGTCAAGTCCACGACAGGACAAATAGAAGAATCAGACATTCCTTCATAAAATGAAATGCTGTTAACTTGCTGCTTTGAAGAGTCATTTACAAAAGTATTTTACACAAATATGAAGGGCTCCTGTTCTGGGTTACTTATATGACATTATCCCAAAGAATACTGAAAACTATTTTTCAGTATTTGGATTGGTTCTAGCAGCAATAGCTATTTATGCCAATCAGTTCCTGCACTGTGAGCCTAATTAATTTTCCTTCAGCATGGGGAAAAGAAAATCAACAACCCTTTCCAAAAATCTCTCCCCCCCAATCACCCCTATATAGTAAATCTTAAGGCTTTTTCAAAATGTGTGCCAAAATTATACTGACAGTTGCTGCTCAACAAATTTCACAGAAGAGAATTTAGTTCATAGCTAGGACTGTCTAGCTCTTCCTTTTAACATGCTTGGATAAAGCCTGCTCTGTAAAAACATTACAGTTGTGAGTCTACTCCATCCATCGAATAGCACTTTAAGTTTTAATTCCATTTCAAATATGATTTATGACCTAAGTATCAGTTTAACGTCCTGCTTTCAGACATGTGTACAAACTAGTTTATCCTTAAAGCTTGCTAAATCTTAAGCTTCCTTTCCATTTTGTTGCAATTCTCCCTCCAAACAGATGTAAATATCTGCAAAAACTGGCACAGCCACCCATAAACTAGCACAAAAATGTGCAAAGGAATAACAAAATGCAACAACATATAACAAGACATATTTTTCTGGTCTTAACCATTTAAAACGTCTTTCCCTGGTAAAATATTTCAAGATGAAAACAGTTTACCTTTTGTCTACATCATTATCTCTCCTTCCCATTTACAGTAAAGTTTTCCTTTCCCATGCTTATTTTTGCTCAAAGTAAACAAGGAAAAAATCCTCTTAAGTCACTGCATGTGGAAGGCCAAGGAATTGCAGGGGTTTGTTTTTTAAATCACAGTGTAGCTGTTAGTTCTACTTTCTATCTTTCCTACCAGACCTGTACTACTGGCAAGCAGTTTTTACAACAGCAGCTGAAAAGAGGCTTGTATTTTTAAAAAAAAGTCTAGCTGCAAATATGTCACTGGTGTTTTACTGAAAGATATGACCTTGCCTTTACTGAGACACTTTGTCAGATCTATTTTGCTGCAGTTCTTATCTACTGGCTTAACAAACAGCTTTTGTGCTAAAAATTAAAAGAGTTTTTGGAGAAGTATAATGTAGGTACCTTTTCCCTGGTAAAGTAGTTATAAAACCAGTCATAACTACTGAGGACACCACAGTACAATAAAGAAAAAGAGACAGCAGATCACCAGTGAAAGGCACAAGTCATGATGCTTTTAATGAAATTTAAATGCACTATTATATTTTTCTTTTATAAATTCCTATGTCTCCACTCCAAAGGAATGCAAGTGTCAGTTTTAAGGAAGTCAAGCAACCCATTTAAAACTAGAAAAATGAATACCAATGATATCCAAAACACATGTTGAATGTTACTAAATTTAGCACATATTTACTTGCCTTTGATTATGAACTTTACTTTCTATTGATAGTTCAGAAGCAATCTCTTAGCACTAAGCAGAGGCATCCGTCCTGAACCATCCCCCATCCTACTGGATACTACTTACTGACCAGAACACAAAACGGTTTTGGTCTTTGTGAACAAAATAATATTTTTCTCCCTTAGTCATGTGAAACATAAATATAGACAGTAGTTAGTAAGGGAGGAGGACCCTGTTAGTGCAGGAATATCAGACAGTCAATTAAACAGTCCTATTACCGAGTGACAAGTGAAAGTTTGGCACAACAAAAAACTTGCTGCTTAAAAAACTCATGGCTAGGGGAAAAAAAAACACATATCCAAGTCTCACAGCAAGGCAGCACATCAGACAACCCTGACCTCTCCATTTTAAAAATGGTCTTTGAAAGGCACAGTGTCAGGACTGGTTTGATTAGGTTTGGGTAGGCAATTTTTAAATTTTTCTTAGGTAAGACTTACAAATTGCACACAGGACACAGAGAATGTCTCCATTTGGAACAGACAGCTGGCTGCAGACAGGGCCAGGTTCCGCAGGCTTTGGAACACCCTGTGCTGCAAACATATTACCCTTCAGCAGTCGCAGAATACAAAAAGAAAATAAGGGTAGGAGACCCAGACACAATGGGAGGACTAGTCCAGCAGAGCAAAGAATACCTCCAGCGAAAAACCAGGGCCATATTTTCAACTGTTCAAAGTTCCACGAGGGGAGTCATTAACCCCCAGTTCTCAAACTACTCTACTAAAGCTTGGCGACCTTTGGGCTGTTCTAACACGCACCTCCCTGACCCCTGAGTGACAATTCAGGTGTTAGCTCGGTAGTCTGAACCATGGGAACTCTTCTGAGAAAATATGCATTTATTTTTCTAGTATACATTAAGAAACACCCATTTAATTTTAGCCAGAAAGGGTAAGAGGCTTCAGTGATTAATAAGAGGGGGAAAATTCTACTCCATAAAAGCAAGGCGATTCCAGAAGCTAGAGTCTCTGTCATTGGATTATTTTAAACTACTTTCAGCATTCAAAAAATACAAGGAATTATTGCAGGGGGGGGAAAGGGGGAAAGCTAACTGAATTGATTCAATTCATTTGACAAAATGATTAAGTGAAAATAATAAACACATGCCAGTGCAAACAGTAAGATCAAATGCTGTCCACCTTGTTCACAAAGCCAATAACTGCATGGTATCTCAAAATACCATCTGTTCTCTCGGAACATCTTAGCAGATACCAACACCTGGAAGGAAAGGGAAGAAAAGAGACGTGACAGTGACTATCAAAACAAAACAGTCAAAAACATTCCCTGTGATCACTCCTCAATGCAGAATTCAATGTAGAACTTTCAGATTAGATGAACTCTCAACATCACTCCGAGTCTAAGCCTTCCTATAACCATGAAATAAAATAGTCTGGTAACTAGGTTTTCTGGTCAATCTCCACATTTTATTTTTGACTTACAGTTAAACAGCAAAGCTGCATTTGCCCAAGTACCTCACATTAAAGTTGTTGTCAGTGCACAACAGCACTGAGGTTCTTAAACTGTAAAGATCCTATGCCAACTACAGCACAACTCTGCTTGTTTTGAACGTATCGTTTATAAAAGAGGGACCAGGCAGGCAGCTCTTAGTTTTTCTCCATGCAATATCTTTCTCATCGAGCTGACAGAGAACAGATCAAAAGGCTCAAACTCCTCATAAAAGCAACTAGAAGAAAAATCCAGAGACCCTTCTTCACCTGACAGGACTAGTAGTTCAAAATTATGCATCTAAAATCATACATACAAGGGTATTCTACCACAATTTTTGGATATCACCTCACCACACAACTGAAGGTATTATAATTTTCTGTCAATACCACTGCAACAGCTCCTATTTTTCATATGCACCACCAGGACACCAGCACAGTCCAAACACTGTCATAAGCCCACCAAACTACAAGTGGAACAGAAAGTCTCTGAGCATTAAAAATGCCACTTTGTAATCTCATTTTGTGTTGGTACTGCACAAACTCGACCAGAGCTGCCACAACATCCCTGCTGTACACAGATCAGCTATGTCATCTAACCCGTCACATTTGGAAATGCAAATAAAACATAGTATACTATGGCTGAATATTAGTGATGCTTCCTATCAACTGTTGTTTATCTGGTTGCTTTTCTCAAGCAGAGTTGGCTGTGCCTGTGGCGTTATGCAACCCTCAGCAAATCCACATGCCTACTGCCTTTCTGAGATCTCAAGGTAAAAGAGCTGGAACCCAAGCATCTTTCCTGAGCAAAGCTTATCTTTCAAATACCTCAGGGCATTTTACGCAAAGCCACGAATTATAACTCCACTTGTCTCTATATTTTTCATTACTAAAACTTAAATACTACCAACTATTAGCTAGATAATTATATCTTTCTAATACTAACTAGCAATTTAGTGAATTACCATGCAGCCTGTTTAGTATTGGGCAGCAATAGATGATCAAAAAACTGATAAACTGTCTCTGCAGAGTGGTGTGAATTCTTTCCGAGCAAAAAACCAGATGGAATGCCAAGATACCAAACAACCTGACAATTCATGCCACATAGGCACCGAAGACCAAGCAACAGTATTACTGTCATCAATTTCTCATATACAACAAATCACTGAAAAAAAATACATAACACCTCAGTTAGAAAACTGTTACGGACTTGTAAGACCATCATAAAGATGAAAAAAGTCTTAGATTCTCAGCATGTCTCCTCAGAGCACAGGTCATCCCTTTCTGTAGTTCTACAGGCATGCACAGGTTTTCACAGACTAAAGCACAGCAAAGTTACCGCTTAAAAAACTTAGCTGGAATAATCTGAATTCCATACCAGGTCTTCTCATTACTTTAAGATCACCTCCTTCATTTTCCCTGTCCCTTTCACAACTCTTGAAAATGCAGGTTCTCAAGATTATATACACTGAGAGCACTTATTATATTATATACTGTTCTCTTAAACAAGTAAGTTGCAAAACAACTCACTGGTTTCACGCAGAGTATTCAGTAACTACCTAAAAGCACCTTTGGCAAAGTTCCTCCCCCTTCCCCCAGTCTCTTACTACTTTTTGAGCATTTCTGCACACCAACGTTTTTCTTTTGTATTACTACAACATCCCACTTACATCACCCCCACATATTTGCCTGGTTCCAACCCTCCTGTATGGATGAGAACACGTTTTTAAAACCCATTGCCACATCAAGCACAGGTACAAATGCATGCTCTAAAGGCATTCAAACCCACACATTCCCTCTTCTCCTATCAGATATAAATTTTGGCATTCTTTGAGTCAGATATTTTTGTTACCCCACTCTTCCAACTCTGGTTATTTTGGCAGTGTTCTTCCCCATGTTGTCAGTCCTTTAACATTCCTTCAGAACCCAAACATCAGAGCCATGTGAAGAAGCAAATGTGTGGTGGGATCTATGCTAAACCAACGATTACACACAGGGGACGAGATGTCTGAGTGTTCCTAGGAAGAAACATGCAGTGTGATACCTATCTTAGGCCTTTTTTCATCTTTATGAGCTGCCAAACAATCAAGCCAGTAACATCAGTGACACCTACAGAAAACACAAAACATGTATCATTGCAATAATTTTTTCCCCCCTTAATACTATAGTTAAATGTCTGCTCAAGAAACTTGACCTTTTATTATCCCGTTTTCCTACTACACTAATCCTTCCCTGTCAAAAGTCGTGCAAGCTTTAAACAGTCATTTTTCCATCAGTTTCCTTTAGAAGCACAAAACCCTGCTAGTACCAGGTTTATTGCTCATCTTGTTACACTAAGCTTTTATTTTCGATTAAGGACAAACAGATTTCTGGAAATCTGGTCAGTGTAAACCCAGCGAGAAAAGCAACCATGTTTGATACACGATTTGCTAGCACTGATACAGTCCTTATCTAAACTCTACAGAAGACTGCCTAATGCTGCTTCAAAAACCACACACACAAACCTCAAGCCACCTTCAAGTGGAAAAAATGACAAATATGTTACACCAAACAGGCTTTCTTCTAAAAACCGTGTGTATGACTGTAACAGAAGAGTGCAGGCAGAGCTCAAACAGAGCAATTCATTTCCAGGTCAGTAACTCTTGGTGTTGGACCAAACTAGTGAGCACTGTCAAGCTGGCACTGAGACCATCACCACAAGCTCTGTGCTTCAGACACAGAACGGGGAAAACCTATGGGCCATGGGAAACGAGGTCAGGGAAGAAACAGAGTGAAAAAAAAACCCAGAAAGTATTTTTTTTTTCTTTTTTGTAAAAAGTGATGCAAGAACTTAAATCATTAGCGAGGCAGAAACTTTAACCATTAAAATCCAAACCCCTAACTAATGTAAGCTCTCGTACTGACCCGGGCAACTAACCTGTGATGCGAGGCAACTCCAATGAACAGAAAAAACTTATTACAAATACACCATTTGGAAAGAATTTCTCTTATTGGCAAAATGCAAGAGAAACAACGCTGGACGGGGCACGAAACCGGCCAGTACTGCAAACCAGAATAGTGAAACTCGATGTATTCCCTGTACAGCTTCCCTCGCTCGCCCTGCCCCTGCACAGCCAGCAGTGTCTGTGCGGGGACAGGCACCCTCCCCGCCGCCCCTGCCAGGCGGTGTCCCCGCCAGAAGCATTTAATGGGTGTTTTCCTTCCCTTGCTCGTGGCTGTGGAAGCCTCGGCGGGCACAGGGCGGCC